>JAGTTL010000329.1:0-56843 GCA_036851935.1 Coregonus suidteri | reverse complement strand
CATTTGGGAAACAAAACCAAAAAAACATCATAAAAAAAAAAGGTGGCACTATACCCCGGGGGAGACGAACGCCAAAGCCGCCGAGCAAGAGGAGAAGCGCCTGGGCCCCAAAACCCTGACACTATTTTAGATCATGATATAATAATTATATATATAATATATATAATATAATATATAGTAATAAAAAAATTTAACTAGTTTGAGATGGGGTGTTTGTTTAAACATAGAATTCATGTTTTTTAATAAATATTACCTGTAATGAAAATTATTTTTTCACACCCAATTTATAGAGAGACCTGAACCAAAAAACAAAATAATATGTGTTGTCTAACCCCATATGATTTGATATCAAAGGGAAAGAGTCATCCTTGCAGGGGGCGGGTTAACCTTGGCGGGACAGACAGGTGCTGAGTGATTGTAGTGATGATGCTTCCATTTCTGCTCGGGCCCAAAATGCAAACCCCTGAGCAGGTTAAAGTGAGGCCCCGTGCTTTGCCCCATTGCTGAGCAACATAGCAATTTGTCACAGTGTTTTGTTCTGAACGTTGTAGTGATATCTAACAAATAAACCAATGTAAACTGATACACAATCGTGCCAATTCATAAATGCACACGGTGTGTGTGTATGCAAAATTGCAACCGTGACTTGTTAGGAAGAATAAGGACGAAGCTTGGAAAAAAATCACTCAACTGTGGGTGGGTTTCATCGATTTGGACACAGACTCTGCGGAGAAAAACCCAGGAAAATTACATAAAGTGAGATTGGTTACTGAAAAAAAAAGGTAGGTTATTTACATTTTAACATTTATGTTCACTAACTAGTTTCTTTCCTTTTATTTTTTCCATTCAGACTTCTGAGACAATGCAAAGTTTGAGACAAAACAGTAGCCCTTATATCCAATGATAGTTATAATGTTGCATCAGTATTTTGAAATTTATTTCAAAATTTTAAAACATATGTCAGAATCAGAATCCCCTCTCCCCTATTGTGGGTCGATTTTGTTCCACAAGGATAATGATCGTCGGGAAACCACACTTCCTTTGCAGCGGGGATTTTTGCTTGGCCGGGCTATTTTAGCCAATGTTTTATCATGCTCCCCAGGCTGGCTTCCCGGGGGGATCCACCCGGGTTTGGGTGTCTTGGCTCCTCTGAGTGGAAGCCTCTGAGTCTCAAACCTCCAGGTCCCCATTAACCTTTTTGAGGGGAGCTGGGTCTGTGTGGGGGTTTTTTTTTGAGGGATCACTACTATTCATCAGGAAGCTACAAGTTAGACAGGCTGTGTTTTCCTCTTTACCCTTTTGCTGGACCTGCGGGCCCCCGATCCAGAGCTGACCCTTTGTGGAGCGCTCCCTGGCGTGGCCCAACCTGTGGTTTTCCCAATACGGGCTGGGGGACAGGTGGCTGTTAACGGGGTTTGGGTGTTGTCTTCATTAGCATTTATTTTATCCTTTTTTTTGGTAATGATAAAACCCGAAGCTTAGTGAAAATTTGGTGTTTTTTCCCTTTGGGGTGGCTCCCATTTCTCTCTGCTGTCCTTCATCCTGCGTGGTGAAGCGCCGGGCCCAGAGAGGTAATGGGGGCAGGGGGGGAGAGAAGAAACGGGGACGACAGACCCAAAAGAGAGAGCTTTTGGGATGTTTTAAACCCAAACCCGGTGTTATCTTGGAAAAGCTCCATCCCGATGGTTTTTTGGTTTGGCCCCACCTTGTCACCCACCCTTGCATAATCTCGGTGTCCCCCCTTTTGATGATGGTTAACATTTAGTGTCATGGTCCCCCCTGATGCCCCTTATAGGGGGGAAAGGCTGCAATCTTAGAGGACCAGAAAACTTGATTACATTTGCGGGCCCCCTAAAAATACAGTTTCTGTGACAACTATCACTAGGAGACACAGGAGGGGTTAGGGGGTGGCTCAAAAAAGCTAAAATGAAGTGAAGGGAATGGTATAAAAACAAAAAGGAAACCATGGGTTTGATGTGGAATATTTCCCATTTTTCCTTTCCCAGACAAAACATGAGCCCGCCTCCCAAATTAAGGGCCCACACCGCCTGGGGAACGAAAAAGGGGTTTGTAAATGTGCATTGAAAAAAATTTGATGGAAATACCAACTTCTTAGTGCCGAATGTGTTTCAAATCTAGACACGGCAAAGGCGTATAATAAAGGGAATTTTTTTATTGGTAAATAGTTTTTTTGTTTTTAAATTTGGGCATGTAGCAATAGATTTTGGGGAAAACATATTTAGCATTTGAGTTTTTGTTAACTAAAAATGCATCACTTTTTCTGCATTATAGGTATTAGTTGTTTGTTTTTTTAACAAGCATAACATAAAAATTTTATTAGGACGGGTGCTACCCAGGGGATTAGGTTTTATTTTTGCTTTAGCTTAATTAATTTTAATGTCTTTTTCATGTTGTGTTCTATTTTAACTTTGACCTTTTCGTAATTAGATGCATAAGTTGTTCAAAATATGGGGACTTGATGTGGATGATTGTCTTAACCGTTTGCTTTACGATTAATTTGGGTAATAAAAGTAATATTTTTTGCAACATTTTAGCCCTGACAGTTTACACAAAAAAACGGGACCCACCTGATGTAAAATTTGGGTATTTTAATGGCAAATTTAAAATCTATAAATTGTCAAAAAATGTGCTAGATGATGTCACTTTTTTTTTGAGCAGTCTTCAAAGCTCGAAGGTACCAACCCTGGACTGAGGGGATAGGGCATATTCTTCCCCGATAAAAACAAGTACACAGGTAAATGAAAACCAATTTTACCTTTTCTTTAAAAACCCAAACAAATTTTATCATTTTTTTAATAATAAATTTTCTATCTCTGGTTTTTTTCGTTAATTTGGATTATAAAATTTGGGTTTTAACTAAGTGTAATTCTCCAGATCCACAAAAACGCTCCTTGTTTATTTCTTACCTCTGTCTTTGAACGAAGCCCCTTCCTGTTCTTCAAGATAAAGTAACAGAGGGCATGCAACAAAAAGGAACAAAACCCCTTTTTTACAAAAACGTCAGGTTTAAAAATTTTGACTCCCGGTGCTGGGGGGGCCCCCCTGCTGCCACTTACTGGGAACAGAGGTGTTAACTGCCCCCTGGGGGTGGCACCAAAAAAACCGGAAATGGGTGGGGGTGTGGCCCCCTTTGGTCCCGGGAACCAGGAATCTTTTACCCTCAACCGCGGGCCCTGGAGTTTTTTTACTGCCCAATCCCCCTATTGGTCCCCCGTCGTGATATTATTCTGTCAGGGTTTTTTTTTGGGTTGGGCGAGTTGGGGGTGGTCCAGTCGAGTGCGCACCCGTGGGCCTTACCCGGGGTTGTCCAAGCTGTGGTCTTTTTAAGTACAGACCCCCGAGGTACAGGGGGGCAGGTTTATGACACCTGCCTCTTTGTGTCAAGGCGTATGGCCTGAAAAAAAAGGAGGACGGAAACCCGATGAAGAGGAAAGCCTCCTGTCCGTCCAAACCCTGCGACTTTATTTTGAATACTTTATGTCATCAGGGCAACATCAGGATCATATTTCTTTATATTTCAAGTGTATTTTTAATCCTTTTTCTTTTTCAGCCCCCTTACCTTCGTGGGGTGGGGGAAATTTCCCCGTTCTGGGTTAAAAAGAAGGATAACCCATGTAGAGGAATGGTTGTTTGCATTTCTCTGGTAATTATTTGCCCTTCCCTTTAAACCCTTTGATTGTACGTGTGTGAAAATTCCCTTTATTTTGGGTTGTATAGCTGTTAATCTAAATGAAATTATGGAGCAAGTTTAAAAATTTCTACACATCATCTCACAATTCCGACCCATTCCCGATATTTTGTTTGGGTTTCACAAAATGTAACCACAACAAAATAGATTACAATTTTGATTTTGCAAAGCATCTTTAATTGTATTACACTTGATAGCCAGCCGGTCTAAAAGACTAGAGAACATAGTAAAATGAAAAAAGACAGTCAAAAAAGTAGATAGTTCTTTTGGGGTTTATTTAAAGGGCATTTTTTTTTTTTAAACGTTTCACCACCCCAACAAAACAACTGTTTTTAAAAAAAGGGGTGAGTTTCTAGTTTTGTAATAAGAAGAAAATTTTCAAATTTAAACCCCCCCGGGTGAATCTGTGATTTAAAACCATTTTGAGTAGGCTTTGCCTACTATTGGATAAAATTTGTCTTTTAAATTATGATGTGTAATTTGAAGCACTTACCTTTCCAAAATTTTTTTACTAAAAAACGAAACTCCCCTTTTTCACATATTTGATTTGGGGGGGTGCTGGACTGGTGATTTGAAGTTGAAACATTGAAAGCCCCTTTTCTTAAGTTATAAATGAAAGGGGGGTGTTTGCCAGGGGGAAAGGGGTAGCCGTATAATGTGAATATGTCAACCAGTGGTTGGGGGGTTTTTTCGGTAGATAATAACAACTTTCAACCTGCTTTTTTGAAAACTCCCTTAGCATGTTAGCCCCCTTCCCAACCCCTAACTAACTCCAAACCAAAAACCAAAAATTAACCCTAACCAAACCCTTTAAAAACCCTAACCCTAAAGACCAAAGGTGTTTTTTTCGATTCTGAAACCCCAAAGTTTGGTTTCGACTCATAGGGGGAAACTTTGCTTTTTAACAAAAAACAATTGCAATACTTACTGCTTTTAGCACTTTGAAAATCTTAGTGTGTTAGTAACCTTTAACCTCAAACCCCCTAGACTGTAACGTTAGCTTTTAGCCACCACCCAACGTTAACAACAACACTTTTTGAATATCAAACAATTTGAAAATTTAGACCAATTGTAGAATTAAAAATTTGGTACAATATATGTTTTTAATTTCGAACAATATAAAAAATTGTTTGTAAAAAGTCATACAAAATGGATGATTGGGGCATCCAAATTAATAAACCCTGGGGAAAACAAAAATCTACTAAAAAGGGGGGAGATAGATTTACAGACTATGTTAGTCTAACCTGAGTCCAGGGTTTGGGTTTGCGTTGCTTTTTACTTTTTTGTGTTGTTCTATATTTAAAGTATTGCTTTGCTTTAAAAATATGCGGAATAAAATCCTAAATGCCCCTTCGTTGCCCTTTTTATACAGCGTCATAAATATATTCCCCTTTAGTGATGCCCAACCCGTCAAGGGATAATTTTCTTGGCAAAAAAGGGAAAAGCCATAAAAGGATTAAAAAAAAATTTTTTTTTTCAAAAAATTTGACCAAAAAAAAGCTTTTTTTGCTATTCGGGGTCTTTATTTTAGCTATGAAAAATGGGGCCAACACTTTTACATGTTGGTTTATATTTTTTTTTAAAGACAAAACCCCGTTCACGCCCCCCCTCTGGGACTTTTTGTTGAGCCCGGGTGTTAGTTTTTATGGTTTTCTATGTTTTTTTTTTCTTTTTAGATTTTAGTTTTGTGTTTATGTTGGCCGGGGTGGTTCCAATTTGAGCAGCTGTGGCTCGTTGTCTTGATTGGGAAACCTACTTTGCAGCCCGTTTTGCACTTGTTTGTGGGATCTTGTTCCGTGTAGGGTTTTTGTTATGACCGAGGACTTACGTTTTTTTTTGTTTGTTTTTGCTAATTTCTATTAAAAGAGCGCAATCCGCTGCGCCGGTCCACTTTTCATGACATCGTGACACCCAACAGGGCCACTGGAAAAACCCATTAGCTTCCATAAAAATTGGGGGCTGCCCGATTTTATTGGCTATTTTCATGACGCAACATTGTTTTTTGCTTTTTTAATTGCCTCTGTTGGAGATAGGCCAAATTCTGGGTTGATCTGTCTTCAATTTGTTTTTTTTAAAAAGAAAATACATCACACACATGACACACAAAAAAAATAGATTTGGAACCCTTTGGAACTGGGGTTGTCAGAATGTTTTCCCTTATGCTGTTCCCAATCTAGGGCAACTCTCCCATGTTCCAAACCACGACTGAATATAAGTTTAATTACTATAATACTTTTATTTAATTATAGCATAGAACATACAAAAAAAACTGACTACACATTCACAGCTGTTTTTTTATAGAGAGACGTATACAAACTTTTGACAAAACGCACCCCCCTTTTTGCATAAGTGTCGCATGTGCTCACAGGTGCTTTCCCCGGGTGAGTCCCGGGGTGGGATTTGGCTTAGGGAAAATCATTTTGCATTTATCAACTCTTTACAATTCTAGAAGCCACATGGCCCTTTCCCAAGGTAAAAATTGCTTTTACATTCATAACAACGTTGTGTAAGAGCGCTATTATGGTTTGAATTAAGAAACTTTGCTCAATCTGATAATTGATACAGAGCTATTTGTGTATTTTAAATGAAAAAGCTTTTGGATCTGTTTTCTGTATATTTTACAAATCCCAAATTTTTTGGGCATGATTTCCTTCAATAATTTGTGACTTTCTTAACCGTGCCTGTATCAAAATATCAGTTGTATTGGATGGTGGGAAGTAGTTTAAGGTTTTAAAATTTGGAAAAAAAAGGATTTTCATCTTTCTCTGTTTGTTTGTGAACCCTCTTTTCACAGTACAGGTGTCAAAACGTGAGCATGGCTTTCAGAAACTCCACCCCCCTCCCCTGCCTGCGAAAAGAACCAAACTTAACCATATGCAATCCCTGCACCGACATCTCGTGACAACCCACACTACAACATTTCCTGGTTAATTTCCCGTGGGGTTTTTCCCGCCAAAGGCGGGGGCCCCTTGGCTGATGGGTTGGGTCGGGGCCGACGAGGAAAGGTGTTTGGGGGTATAGGACTCTAGTTGGCCATAGAGAATGTTTTTGTAGTTCTACTGTGTATATCTACTGCCCCTCCTCAATGTTTTTTTAAGCACACTGCAAAACACTATGGAAAAGTCAACTCCTTTGCTGCCTTCCATACCGGGTTCTGATACGGGCCCCGGGGAGTGTATAAACCTCGGGAGTGGTGAGGGTCAACGCAGGAAGCAGAGGTTAGTCCCAAAAAAAAATTTTTGTTTGTTCCAAAACAAGATACAACCCCGACCCGAAACCGAAGGGGCGAGGAAATTACCACACGCGTAAAACATTTGAAAAGGAAAATGACAGGGAAAAATAAACACGTATCATTAACAAAGGGAAGGGAAAAAAAAACACAAAAAACCCCAATTACAATAGGATTTAAACCGTAACAACTCTCAAACGAAAGGGTGTGAAACAGACAAACAATGGAACACAGAAACATAGAGCGTGGCAGCTAGTACTCGGGGACGGCGAAACCCCAAAAAACCCTGCCCGAACCAGGAGGAGGAGCACCTCGGCGAACCGTGACAGACCCCCCCCTTGACGCACGGCTAAAGCCGCGCACCGCCCCCGGCCTGGGGGAGGCAGGAGGACGCGGACCCGACGCAGGGATGCCCAGGGAAACCAGTAGGAGGGAGGGATCTAGTATTCCCCCTGGGCCCCCCAGCCCCCTTCCCCGGCCGTACCCCCCCCACCCACGAGATATGGGACCAAAATCCGGGGTCTCGAGCCCAAGATGGCCCGGATTGTACGCCGGGGGCCCCCTAAATGTCCAAAGGGGGGGGGGGGTCTCTCTATCCATCCTTGGGTGGCCCAGCTACCCCCGGCCGGGAAAAGAACACAGGAACGAGTATTTTAAATTTTTTTATATCTATAGGCAGTTTAACCGAAACACCCCTGTTCAATCTTCCAGGACTTTGAAGGGGCCCCACAAACCCCCGCCCCCGTTCCGCAGGGCAGGGGGGGGCAGGTTCAAAGCGGACCCAGACTCGTCCCCCGGTCTAACCGGTGCCTCATGGGGTGAGGGTCGGCGTCCCCTTTTGGTGACGGTGGCACGCTGAAGGACATGGGCAGCGCCCCCGTTTTTCCGAGCCCCAAATCCATCGTCCCCGCAGGGGCCCGTCGGCCTTCCCACGTTGCCGGGGCCCGGTGATAACCTAAACCACTGGAAAGGTGTTAAGGTTGGGAGGAGGGCGGAGGGTTTCGGGGCCACTTGCCCAGGGATAAACCTCAAAACCCTCCCGGGGTCCGGCAAAGGACCTAAAAAACCCTACCCAATCCGGTTTGACTGTTCCACCCCCATTACTCTCTGGGTGTCCCCGAGGTAAGGTTTTCCCGAGACCCCCAACCTTCCAGAACGCCCCCCAAACTCTGGAAGTGAAGGGGGGCCCTCGGCCCGACACAAACCCTGGGGGGACCCCAAGTGCCGGAACACATGGGTAAAGAGACCTCAGGGTTTTGTGGGGCAGTGGGGAACCCCGGCAGGGGGGGAGACGACACCCCTTAAAAAACCCGATCCAACGACCAAATGGGGGTATTTCCCCTGGGGGGGGGGGTGGGTCTTTACGAACCACCGATAGGTGGGCCAGGGTCGTTGTGGAACGGGCAGGGATGAGCTGACCCCTGGGCAAATGAAAGGGGCCCCCTTTACATGGGCACACCCCGAAAGGAGGGACTATCCTCACACCCCTAGAAGTTGGCCACCTTTTTTTCTGCTAAGACAGGCACGGCCCGGGCCCAAATCCTGGATGTCCGAGGAGGGTGATGTATGACCCCAAAAATAAGACATCAGGGACCTCGAGGGGAACGTCGCCGCCCCACAGGCACGGGGGGGGAGTAGGGTCGGTACGCAGTGCCCGCCGTTTTGTATCGACCTCCCATACTCCCGGAGCCACCAAACAGATTCAGGCAATTGGAAGTAGGCCTTTGGGACCTCTCCCCGGTCTACCCCCGGGGACAGTGCGCTGCCTTAAAACTTCGGGGACCCTGGGATGTAGTGACTTAAAAACAAACCGGGTTAGGAAAATTCCC
This sequence comes from Coregonus suidteri, assembly GCA_036851935.1. Lineage (NCBI taxonomy): Eukaryota > Metazoa > Chordata > Actinopteri > Salmoniformes > Salmonidae > Coregonus > Coregonus suidteri. The sequence continues at coordinate 48,076 of JAGTTL010000329.1, read as the reverse complement.
CCCTACCTGGAGGGTTAATTCCTAGCTGCCCGGATGTACTCCAGGTTACGGTGACGTCAAAAGGAAAAGGGTGTTAGCCCCCTAAACCCCCAATGCCTCCACACCTTTAGGCTTGGATACGGCAACAATCCCTGTCCCCAACATCAAGTTCGCCCGCGCTGAGCTTTTCGGTAGAAGCACAGGGGGGGAGTTTAGGGGGCCGGCCCGCTGTGACGGACCCCCCAATCCCGGTCTCGGACCGCTACCTAACCCGGGAAGGGAAAAGAGTGTTCCGGAGGCCACACCGGACCCGAGGGAACGGGTTCTTAATTTTGATAAAGCCCGTCCGCTCAGCCGACCCCGCAAAGAACCAACCCCCCCTTTAGCAGGGAGAAATGGGGGCAACCTGCCCAAAAAACCCGAATAAACCCCCGGGTAGTAATTAGCAAAACCAAAAACTGCTGCACCCTTTTCAGTGGTTGGATTTTCCTTTACGACGGCCGATCCCCGGGTCTCCCTTTATCTCCACCCCAACGGGACAACAAACCCAAAAAGGAGACGGACTCTGGAAGAACGGCTTTTCTCTCCTTGCATCAAGCATGCCCGACGTTTTCTAAATCCCGGGGCGCACCGGGTAAATGCTCGGCTCGTGTAGAAGGTACCGAGGGTGTCGATGAAACACACACCCTGCCATGCATGCCCCAAAAAATTCGTCAACAAAGGTTTGGGAAGACTGGGGAATCTTAAAACCCTTAGGCATGACGAGATACTCGTAATGACCGAGGTGGTGCTAAATGCTGTTTTCCATTCTCCCCCTCCCAAATGCGCACCAGATTGTAGCGCTCCTGAGACCCAATTTGTGAAAAAGCGCCCCGCGTAATGTTTCCGTCATCGTCGCAATCGGGCAGTGGGTAGCTGTATTTAACGTGATTGATTGGACACATAATCAATCACGGGGGCAATCCCCCTCCTTTTTTCACAAAAAAGAACTCGAGGAGACTGGGGGGGTAGAGGATGTATGTATCCCTGTGCCCAAAGGGCTCGGCTATGTTGCTCCATACCCCTTCTCCCTTTTAGCAGGGGATACAAATGCTCCCAGGAAAAGCCCTCCTGTTTGGAGATTTTTGCACAGTCCCCTGTCTATGAGGAGGTACCGTGCTGCCCCGATTTGCTAAACACGGTGCTAAATCCCCCATACCGGGGGGAAGCGCAGTGCGGGCCTTGGTTCGGACTCTCTACCGAGGGCCCCCAGGAAACACCTAGACATCCCCTACACATGAGCGACCACCCATAAAGCCCCTGTTGCCACGCTATAGTAGGTCAGGGGCTTTAAACCGGGAGGCCCCAAAACCACGGGGTAGCAGGAGAGCAATCAGATAAAAATGGGAAATTCCCCATGAAAACCCCCGCGCGCATAGTCAGTGGTGCTGTGACCTCCCCGCAGGCCCGACCCAACGGCGGCTGTCTAGGCGTGGACAGGAAATGGTTTTCTACCGGAAGGGATCCTTAACCTCTACAAAATGCCGATCAAAAAAAGTTCCCCGCTGGCCCCGAATTACTACGCCTTATGCTGGGAATGGGGGCCCCCTGTGGGAAAACCCCACGGAATACTCATTGGGCCCAAAAGAGAGCTCTGGGGAGTGGGGCGCCTACTCACCTAAAAGGGCACCCCAGGCGTGGCCTGCTTTACCCCCTTTGGAGACCCTCCCCAGCACCTGGCCCCAGTGTGCCCCCAACACCGCAGGTGGTGCAGTGGATGGCCCCCCCTCGGGTTCCCTTCCTCCCCTCTCTAGCGCCACACCCCCCAGCTCCATGGGAATCGGCTGGGGGTGCTGGGGGGTGGTGGAGACCCCCCCTCGGGGCGTCCGGGGTACCCGCAGGGGATCCCAAAGGGGAAAGTCCCCCAACTGGTCAAACGACAGGTTTGGGTCCCCGCAGGCCAGCCCCTACGAACTCCTCTCGTAATACATCGGTAATGGTCGTGAGGGCCCTCCATTCCACCCCGCTCCGCCGCTATGTCCGGGAAATCCGTGCGAAATCCGTGCGCTCCTCTTCCCCTGTCGGGGGATGGGAATAGACCTTCCCGCCCCCTTTCCCCCAGGGGGGTGACGAAGACAGCCCTGGCGGCGAAGAACTCTGGTAGTTTTTCTCCGTTCTCTTAGACCACTCCGAGTGGGGCAGTGGTTTAAGGCATGATCGCAGTACAACTGTGCCACTAGAGCCTGGTTGAATCCAGCCGCGCGCCGGCCCCGCTGGGGGCTATGGGCGGGGAAAATTTGGCCCCGGTTCCCGGGAGGGAGGGGGAAAGGCCGGCAGGGGTGTGCTCAGTTGTAGGCATGGCGTTTGCAACGCCAGGGTTGGGGGTTTTTGATCCCCTGGGGGGGGCCCGTATAAAAAAAAAAAAAAAAAAAATGATTCCTAACGTAAAATTTCTCTGGTAAGAGCGTCGCTCTTTTATGGTAGCGGCACATTCCCCCCCAAATTTTTTGGGGCGGCGTCTATTCCCCCCCATTCGGCGTTGGCCCATTCCAAAACCTTGCCGGAGAGACAGGAGATAGGGCGGGGAAAATCTCGTATCCCCAGGGCGCCGGGGTATAGTGGAAAGGGACAGTTACCTGCAGGAGGAACCCTGACACCGGCTGCAGAACCGCATATGCCCTCGGGAGGGAAGCCCAATGCCCCGGGTTCCGGGACTGAGAGAGGAGGTGGCCTGGTGTTGCGAGTTGAAGGGGCCTCAAAAGTTCACCCAAAGGCGCAGGGGTTGGGCACCTTTCCATGGCGGCCCGAGTTTTGGACAGGGGTCCTGGAAATTATCCGGCCAGCAGGGGTTCGGGAGCCGCGTCCGTGACTCCCTGAGGGGGTTTTTTGTTTTGCATAAACCCTCGTGGATTGGGGGAGGAGTCAAGGCAGGAAACAGAGGGTTTGCAAAAAGACTTTTAATAGTCTCCAAAACAAATACAAACCCCGACCGGAAAAAAAGAAGGGGGAGGAAAATTACGCACCGAAAACTTGAAAAAGGAAAAATGACACGGAAAATAAACACGTTCATTAACAAGTGGCAACGGAAAAAAAAACACACAAATACCCAAACAACACGGAACTTATAAAACCGTAATCAACTCTCAAACAGAACAGGGGTCAGACAGACAAAAACAAAGGAACAAGAAACTAGAGCGGGGGAGCTGTACTCCGGGACGGGGAACGCCCAAGCCTGCCCGAACCGGAGGGGGGGCAGCTCGGCCCCAAACCGGGAAGGGTGGGGGAGGGAGGGGGGGAGAAGGGGGTGAGAGAAAAGAAGGAAAAGGGGGAATAAACCCACATTTTTAACCAATGTTACTTTTCGGTTTTTAATCATTTTAAACTGGTGCTTTGAAAAAATTTGTACCCCAAAAATGTATTGTGATGGAAAAAAGTTATTGTGTGGTCTTAAAAATACTGTCAGTTTTTAACATTTAATCTCAGTAAGAAAAAGGGTTTTAAAATTTTTCCCCATATTAAAAGTGAGATACTTTTTCCAATGTATAGGCATACTGTAGTGATTTTTTGGGTTTGTAAGTCAGAGACCCTTTGAAAAAAAGTTTTAAAATTTTTAGTTCACCTTTTACTTTTTTTAAAATTTTACTTCAAAACAAACAACTAATTAAACGTATTATATTTTGATAAAAACTTTAAATAAAAATAAACGAGAACAATTCCACTCTCCTCTTCCCTCCCACCACAGGGCTTCGCCTGGCAAAAAAAAACTCCTTTTGGGGGTCCCCATAAAACCCCTTTTGGAGACCCCTCCACACCCTTTTGGGGGGTCCCCTTTAGCGTCTGGGGCTTTGGCTGATCGCGGGAGAGAGTTGGCCCCTTTAGTTTTCGCCCCAAACCCGGCCCTGCGAGCTACTTACTGCATCAAAACCTCCCTTCAGTCTGATAGGGTTTTACCCGATGACCCCCGCCCCCTTACCTTTTTCCAGTTCTCTCGACCCCCTGTTCAGGTTTGTTTGGAGGAACGCTACCTGGCGGTGGTCCACCTGTGGTCTTCCTGAATACAAACCCCCGAGATACAGGTGGTGTTTTTTGGCCATCACAGGTGGTTTGGCCTGGGGTTTTGTTTCCCGTCCCCTTAAGCCTTTACAGGGTCATTCCTGCTCTTGCTGGTACTGAAGTTGTTCGTTGCTCCTGTGCTTGGGTTTTGAAGCTCCCGGGCCCGTAGTGGGGAAGGGGGAAGGAAGGCAAATTATGAGGGGTTTAATGTCATCCTGGTATTTTTTGCTATCTAATACTTCCCAGACCACTGGTTTCCTTGTATATATTTTAAAATTTTTTAGTTTGCCGGTTCATCCTTTCCCCCTATTCATCGTTCCTTTTGGGTTTGTGCAGCCCCTCCACCCCCTCTTAAAGGTTTGGAAACTGTCCTGTATCAGGCCCCTCCTCCACCTTCAAGGCTTGGGACTGTCCTGTATCAGCCCCTCCTCCACCTTACAAGGCTGGGAAACTGTCCTGTATCAGCCCCTCCTCCACTTCACAAGGCTGGGAAACTGTCCTGTATCAGCCCCTCCTCCACCCCACAAGGCTGGGAACTGTCCTGTATCAGCCCCTCCTCCACCTCCCCAAGGGTGGGAAACTGTCCTGTATCAGCCCCTCCTCCACCTCCACAAGGCTGGGAAACTGTCCTGTATCAGCCCCCCCTCCACCTCCACAAGGCTGGGAACACTGTCCTGTATCAACCCCTCCTCCACCTCCACAAGGCTGGGAAACTGTCCTGTATCAGCCCTCCTCCACCTCCACAAGGCTGGGTCACTGTCCGTATCAGCCCCTCCTCCACCTCACAGGGCTGGGAAACTGTCCTGTATAAGGGGCCTTGAGATAAAATGTTATGGATCATAGTGTTGGCAATAACTTTCCCAGAATTCCTGGTTGGAGGATTACGGAATTCCTGTTTTTTCTCAAGATTATGCAAATCCAGGAATTGTTGAAATCCAGGGAATTTTGGGAAATCCAGAGAATTTTTCAACCCATGCATGCAATAGCACCATATTTTGTCCACTTAATCAGCCATTTTTACGTTTCAATCTTTTGGTATTTTTCCCCCCTGTATATCAAAGCTTTATTTGAGTATTTCCGATCGTATTATTCCTACTTTATTCACGTTTGTGTCATGTCCTTTTGACGGTTGTTATGACGTTGTTGTTTATTTTCCTGAAAAAAAAAATATAAACATAACAGTAAAGTGTTGGTCCCCCTGTTTTCATGAGCTGAAATAGAAGATCCCAGAAATGTTCCCTGTACAAAAAACTTATTTCTCTAACATTTTTTTCACAGATTTGTTTACATCCTGTTAGTGAGCATTTTTTCCTTTGCCAAGATAATTTATCCACCTGACAGGTGTGGCATATCAAAATGCGTAATTTCTAAACGGGTTCACCCGATATGGATGAAAAAACCCTCAAAAGAAAACTAACAGTCTGCACTTTAACCCTATAGTCATTGTATCATTCAAATCCCAAAATGCTGGAGTACAGAGCCAAAACAACAGAACATCGGTCCTGTCCCAATACTTTTGGAACTCACTGTATTACTTGAACGCGTTATGGGCTTTTTAAGGATTTTAGTCAGGGCCCTCCCCTGTTCCCCTGCTGATCTGTGTGGGGCGTACCTGGCGGTGGGGCCCCCCGTGGTCTTCCTGAAGTACAAAACCCCTGAGTACTCACCAATATGCCTCGTACCATCATTTACCAACTCTGTAATGGTAGATACTCACCAATGATGCCTCTTACATCTACAACTCTGTAATAAGGTACTTACAAGGTGATCTCTTTACATATCACCAACTCATGTAATGGTTACTAGCCACAAGTGATGCCTCGTACATCAATCCCAACTATGTAATGGTACTCACACAGTTGGATGCCTCCTCGACATCATTACCAACTCTTGTCAATGGTACTCACAAGTTAATGCCTCTCTACATCAGTACCAACTCTGTACTGGTTACATTAAAAGTGATGCCTATTACATTAATACCAACTCTGTAATTGGTACTCACAAGTGACTGCCTCTTATATTATTACCCCCACAAACTCTGTAATGGTACTCACAAGTGATGGCCTCTTACATCATACCAACTCTGTTAATGGTGTACTCCACAAGTGAGATGCCTCTTACATATCATACCAAAACTCTTGTAATGGTACTCACAAGTGATGCACTACTTACATTCATACCAACTCTGAAAATATCTGTGGTTACTGCTTGCTCATATCCGCTGAGTCTACTTTACGGACAACAGTAGGAAAACAGTTTTAACTTTTAACAGTAGACATTATTCTGGGGATAACTACCGGGGAATAACATGAATATATTGAGTGTTTATGTGCTGTTCATTATGTTATTAAGTGTGGTTCCTTTGTACTTGGAAAATTTATAAATAATCAAATGGATTATATGTACTGATATGGTTTTGATAGGATAGCTAAACTTTATTAACTGAGGTTTTTATTATCATTGTTTTTATCATTTTTCATTATGAGTGAATTATGACAGTGTTAAGTCTTATACCAGCTAAATTAATAATTGAAATCACAAGTAATATCTTTTCTTTTGTTTTTTTTTTCATTATTAATTTTTGAACTTTTTTTTCAGTTATGTTGTTTGGCCTTTTGTGTAAGTTTGTTTTGACAATGATTCAATTAAATAGTGAGGCATAGAGAAAGATCTAGAATCGCTCTCAGTTATTAGTCCACCCTTGGAACCGTTCTTCCTCATGTTTTTTGTATTATTGTTAATAATAATGTCAAGCACAGTATTAATATCAATATACTGTTGTTTTAAATCGTCAACTGCCCTTTAGGCTACAGTTATATGATTACTAACAATGAACTGAATGAATGACACATGTATTTCAGAGTTAATATAAGCATAAATTATGAACTAATATTGCCTATCTACAACACTTGTAGATACCAGCTCACATTCACATGAAATCTATTGCAATGGAGGATACTGTATCTTTACAAACACACTCATTACACAGGAGTTTATTCTAGCAGTGAATTTGCCTATTGACATCAATCTTTGCTCAGTCAGAGAGAATGCAAATTTCCACGCCTTCTCTATCAGAGGAGAGACAGGATTTCCTCAACACAGCCAGGGTCTGTCGCCACTTTTGATTTTTTTTCAAGATCTAGTTCTATTATTTACCGCTATCACGTTAAGTGTTTAATGCTTTTAAAAATTGTGCTTGCTTGGATAGGGGTTTTTCTTTAGAACATCTAACCACATGCACACTTTAACTTTCGTTCAATTTTTCAAGCAAGTTTATGGCCATCGAGTGGTGCCTAACTATAGGAAAGGCAATGCAATGTCAATGCTAATGTCCTACTACATGTCTGTAGTCTATACAACTCATACAGTTTGATTTACTGTAGCTACATTTACCATTAGTGAAAGATTATGAAGGGACTTTGGAGGAATGCGTTATTGTAGTATAAGAGCATTTGTAAGTACATGTAGTAGAGTTGTGATCGTGCAATACATACTATACATCTTAGAATGGAAGGGGTCATCATCGATATCACTTTGCTCTCCCTGCAGAGTTCAGAATCCCACAGCATGACAACAAGTAGCACTCTACAGGCAGCAAACTTCACTCTAGTGTTTTCCCATGTCCGACGGCGTCATCGTTATACTCGGTTGCCTGGGTAACACGGACCTCGCCCCGGGCATTCCGACCTAAAATGCAGGTCTTTCTGGCTGATCGCCAGCGGTGGGCAGAGCCTCCTCGAGTCCAAAAATCTTCACCCGACAACCTGGTCTCCATGGAGATGGCCAACCCAACGCATCTTCATGCTCATCTTCTTCATTTCAAAGCCTTCCTCTGCTACAGCGTTCCATTTAATTTACAGTGGTCGCCCTTGTAGCTCGGCCCCCCTGTTCCAGTGCTGTGGTCTGTGTAGAGCGCTACCTGGCGGTGGTCCACTCCGGTGGTCTTTCCTGAAGTACAAACCCCTGAGATACACGGTGGGGTGTTGTGGTGTTGTCTGCGGCTCTTAGTCCTGGGGTGCCGGTGCGGTCAATACCTCCTACACAAAAAATAACCATGATCAATAACCTGTGTGTATTCCTTCTCATGCTGTTAAGTGGGACTTGTTCTGCAGCCTCTCCATTGTCAGGGTCTGAAGAAGCCCGGTCCCAGGGGATGGACAGGGAAGGAGAAGGAAGGGGGAAAAATGAAGAAGAAGAAGAAGAAGAAGAAGAAAGAGAAGAAGAAGAAAGAAGAAGAAAGAAGAAGAAGAAGAAGAAGAAGAAGAAGAAGAAGAGAGAGCTTTCAGGACCGTTCTCCATCATGAAAGTGATGCTGCTGGGTCAATTATGTCCCACTGATTCTCTGTCCTCCGCACCAACGAAGAGGATGTCATTACACATGAGATGTACAGTATGACCTGACCATCAGATCTACAGCGATGATCTGACCATCACGATGTACAGTATGACCTGACCATGAGATGTTACAGTATGACCTGACCATGAGATGTACAAGTATGACCTGACCATGAGATGTACAGTATGACCTGACTATGAGATGTACAGTATGACCTGACCATGAGATTGTACCCAGTATGACCTGGACACATGAGATGTTAACGTGAATGACCTGACCATGAGATGTACCAGTATGACCTGGACATGAGATGTTACAGTATGAACCTGACCATGAGGATGTACAGTATGGAACCTGACCATGAGTGTACAGTATGACCTGACCATCCGATGTTCAGTATGACCTGACCATAAGATGTACAGTATGAACCTGAACATCATTCACATCACCCGATCCATCTCCCTCTATGGTAGTTCGTCCAGACAATCCTCTTTGTGCCACAGGGCTGGGAAGCTGTTGTGTCTCTGTGCAGCCAAGGGGTAGTGTGGAGTCAGGGGTTTACTGTGAAGTTCAGGGGCGCACTTTGGTTTTAGAAGTGGGGGGGGACATAACAATTATTATTATTATTATTATTATTTTTTAATCCAGTCAGATTAACACTCCAAACAGCCTAACCAACCGCTCAGAGGTGGTCTGCAGGTCCTCTGTAGCTCAATTGGTAGAGCATGGACTCACATATTGGTAGAGCTCTCGGACTAACATATTGCTGTTCACTGCGACTTTATGATCACTCAGCTGCACAGCTGATGCTGCTGGACTGTTCCTTTACACGGTACCCTGTCCTGTTTATTCTGTTTAGCCTTAGCCCAAACGTTTATCGCTATTCCAGGTTGTTGTCTTAGCTCTCTCTAATAACACCTGTGACTGCTTTATGCCTCTCTTCCCATGTCAATTATGCCTTGCCTACTTGCTGTTTGAGTTAGTTCTTATGTATACAATTTCACTGTAGAACCCCCTAGTCCCTCTCAAACTGCCTCAAATAGTTCTTTGATTCCACCCACCATACACCCGAAACCGGCTCAATCCGGTGCCTGGTCCAGTGACGCTATCTCTTTCATTGTTACCCAACGCTTAGGGTTACCTGAACTGTACTCATATCCTTCCATATCCTTTTTCTGTACATTATGCCCTGAATCTTTTCTACAACGCCCGGAGAACTGCCCCTTTATTCTATGTACCCCCCAACACGCACAACGGAAGACCAGTTCTTAAAGCCTTTAGTAGTAATCTTATATTCTAGTCCTCCTCTGTTCCTCTGGTGATGTAGAGGCTAACCCAGGCCCTGCATGCCCCCAGTATCACTTCTACCCCCAGGAGCTATCATTTGTTTGACTTCTGTAACCGTAAAAGTCTTGGTTTTCTGCACGTAAAATATCAGAAAGCCTCCTTCCTATAGTTTGAAGTTATTCACTGCGTTAGCACACTCCGCCAACCCTGATGTTCTAGCAGTGTCTGAATCCTGGCTTAGGAAGGCCACCAAAAATTCTGGAAATTTCCATCCCCAACTATAACATTTTCCGTCTCAGATAGAACTTGCCCAAAGGGGGTGGAGTTGCAATCTTACTGTAGAGATAGGCCTGCAGAGACTCTATCATACTATCCAGGTCTGTGCCCAACAGTTTGAGCTCTAACTTCTAAAAATCCACCTTTCCAGAAATAAATCTCTCACTGTTGCCGCTTGCTACAGCCCCCCTCAGCCCCCAGCTGTGGCCCTGGGACACCCATATCGTGTGAATTAATGGCCCCCCATCTATCCTCAGAGTTCGTTTACTGCTTGGTGACCTAAATTGGGATATGCTGTAACACCCCGGGACATCCTACCAATCTAAACTAGATGCACCTCAAATCTCACACAAATTATCAACGAACTCTACCAGGTACAACCCTAAATCCGTAAACATGGGGTACCCCATAGATATATCATCCTGACTAACTTACCCTCTAAATACCACACCTCCGCGCTGTATTCAACCAGGATCTCAGCGATTCACTGCCTTATTTTGCCTGCGTCCGTAAAACAGGTCCGCGGTCAAACGACCCACCCCTCATCACTGTCAAACGCTCCCACCAAAACACTTTACAGCAAGCAGGCCTTCCTAATTGGACCTGGCCCAGGTATCCCAGGATGGATATAGATCTCTTCGTCAGGAGAGGATGCCTGGTTGTTCTTTAAAAGTAATTTCCTCTCAATCTTAAATACACATGCCCCATTCAAAAAATACAGATCTAAGAACAGATATAGCCCCTGGTTTCTCCTCAGACTTGAATGCCCTTGACCAGCACAAAAAAACATCCTGTGGCGTACTGCATTAGCATCAAATAGCCCCCCGCGATATGCAAACTTTCAGGGAAGTTCAGGAACCAATATACACAAGCAGTTAGGAAAGCAAAGGCTAACTTTTTTCAAACAGAAATTTGCTTCCTGTAGCACTAACTCCAAAAAGTTTTGGGACACTGTAAAGTCCATGGAAAATAAGAGCACTTCCTACCAGTCTGCCCACTGCACTGAGGCTAGGAAACACCATCACCACCGATAAATCTACAATAATCGAGAATTTCAACAAGCATTTTGCTACGGCTGGCCATGCTTTCCACCTGGCAACCACTACCCTGGCCACCAGCTCTGCACCCTCCGCTGCAACTTGCCCATGCCCCCCCCCCCCGCCGCTTCTCCTTCACACAATCCAGACAGCTGATGTTCTGAAAGAGCTGCAAAATCTTGACCCCTACAAAATCTTCTGGGCTAGACAATCTGGACCCTTTCTTTCTAAAAACTAGCCGCCGAAATTGTTCGCAACCCCTATTACTAGCCTGTTCAACCTCTCTTTCGTAACGTCTGAGATCCCCAGAGATTTGGAAAGCTGCCGCGGTCATCCCCCTCTTCAAAGGGGGTGACACTCTAGATCCAAAACTGTTACAGACCCATATCCATCCTGCCCTGCCTTTCAAAAGTTTGAATGAAAGCCAAGTCAACAAACAGATCACCGACCATTTTCGAATCCCACCGTAACCTTCTCCGACTATGCAATCCGGTTTCCCGAGCTGGTCATGGGTGCAACTTCAGCCACGCTCAAGGTCCCCTAAAAACGATGTTCTAACCGCGATCGATAATAGACAGTACTGTGCAGCCGTTTGCATTGACCTGAGCCAAGGCTTTCCGACTCTGTCAACCACCGCATTCTTATTGGCAGACTAAATAGCCTTGAGTTTCTCAAATATGACTTGCCTCGCTGGTTCACCGAACTACTTCTCAGATAGAGTTCAAATGTGTCAAATCGGAGGGCCTGTTTGTTCTGGACCTATGGCAGTCTCCCATGGGGGTGGCCACAGGCGTTCGATTCTTGGGGCCGACTCTTTTCTCTGTGTATATCAATGACATTGCTCTTGCTGCTGGTGAACTCTCAGGATCCACCTCTACGCAGACGACACCATTTTTGTATAACATCTGGCCCTTCATTGGACACTGTGTAACAAACCTCCAAACGAGGCTTCAATGTCATACAACACCTTCAGTAGCCTCCAACTGCTCTTAAACACTAGTAAAACCTAAAATGCATGCTCTTCAAATTCCGAACGCTGCTTGCACCCGCCCACCCCGACTAGAATCACTACTACTCTCGACGGGTCTGACCTAGAGTATGTGGAGACATACTACAAATATCTAGGTGTCTGGGTAGACTGTAAACTCTCCTTCCCAGACTCACATTAAGAATCTCCAATCCCCAAAAGTTAAATTCTAGAATCGGTTTCCTATTCGCAACAAAGCCTCCTTCACTCATGCTGCCAAACATGCCCTCGTAAAACTGACTATCCTACCGATCCTTGGACTTCGGCGATGTCATTTACAAAATAGCCTCCAACACTCTACACAGCAAATTGGATGTAGTCTATCACAGTGCCATCCCGTTTTGTCTCCAAAAGCCCCATATAAACCCACCACTGTGACCTGTACGCTCTTGTTGGCTGGTCCTCACTACATATTCGTCGCCAAACCCACTGGCTCAAGGCATCTATAATCACTGCTAGGCAAATCCCCCGCCTTATCTTAGCTCATTGGTCACCATAGCAAAACACCCACCCGTAGTCTGCGCTCTCCAACAGGTATATCTCACTGGTCATCCCCAAAGCCAACACCTCCTTTGGCCGCAATTCCTTCCAGTTCTCTGCTGCCAATGACTGGAACAAATTGCAAAAAAATCTCTGAAGCTGGAGACACTTATCTCCCTCACTAACTTTAAGCATCAGTTGTCAGAGCACCTTACCGATCACTGCACCTGTACACAGCCCATCTGAAATTAGCCCCGCCCAACTACCTCATCCCCTATATTGTTATTTATTTTGCTCATTTGTACCCCAGTATCTCTATTTGCACATCATCTCTTGCACATCTATCATTCCAGTGTGTTAATACGAATTGTAATTATTTTGCACTATAGCCTATTTATTGCTATACCTCCATAACTTGCTACATTTGCACACACTGTATATATATGTATTTCTGTTGTATTTTTGACTTTGTTTTGTTTTACCCCATATGTAACTCTGTGTTGTTGTTTTTATCGCACTGCTGGCTTTTGCTTTATCTTGGCCAGGTCGCAGTTGTAAATGAGAACTTGTTCTCAACTGGTTTACCTGGTTAAATAAAGGTGAAATAAAAAAATAAAAATAAAAAATGGCGCTTGTAAAAGCCAGGTTTAGTGGGTTCTATCCCGGGACCCACCCATACGTAAAAATGTATGCACGCATTACTTTAAGTCGCTTTGGATAAAAGCGTCTGCTAAATGGCATATTATATATTATTATTATAAAGCACACCGTTGCCTCGTTTTGTATCACATTCCATGATAAAACTGGGCGGGACAAAAATGCAATTCAGAATGTGGGGGTCATACTGTAACAACTTACTACACGTCCCCCGTCCCCATTGAAGTTGTGGCCCTGTGTGGAGTACGACCAGGGTCACCATTATGGGCATAGAGTGTCTTTGTAATGTACCTAATATTATATACTTTTTAATGTATCTAAGTCCCTTCAGGATTTCGCAAGATTTTATGGTTTTATGATTTTGCTGCAGCATTTCGGACATTTTGCATGGCAATATGCATTGATTTTGTCCAATGTTTCGTGAAAATGCGCTAACGTAGGGAAAATGTTTGTTGACTTGTGGCTTGATTGAACCATATTAAGCGTAAAATGTGCTGTGATTGGTTGAAATTCTGAGCCCTCTTTTTGAACTGCAGTGATTCGTTTTATGCGATTATATTGCGATGATTTGACTGTTGTATGAGAAATAGTGCAGTGTCAAATGTGTAAGCTCTCTCATAGTAATATTGTGGGTTACTGAACAGCCAAATGGAAAAGGATGGGTCTTTAACTTCAGGTGTGTTTTTTTTATATACTTTCGTACATATCATTCACAAGAGGTTGGTGACGCCTTAATTTTGGGAGGATGGGCTTGTGGTAATGGTAATGGCTGGAGAGGAATAAGTGGAATGGTATCAAACACATCAAACACATGTCATTCCATTGGCTCCGTTCCAGCCATTATTATGAGCCGTCCTCCCCTCAGCAGCCTCCTGTGATATATCATAACTATATAACGATCCTGAAATGCTGATTGGTTAAAACCGTATATATGTATGCTACATGATGGTTTTATGAATGAAAGTGTAAAGACAAAGATCAGCCTCAATATCTGTCTACATCAGTCTGGTCTGGTTCCCAGAAGGATGAGCCATAAAAAAATACCTGCTGTTATGCTTCTCTATTCAAGTATTGTAGTAGTAGTACTAAGAATGCCAGGTAGATGGCGCCTAACTTCAAACACCAAAACAGTAAGTTCTACCTCATCACTCAAAGTAAAAACAACCGAAAACTCCTGGCTGTAGACAAATAATTTCAAATTCCATTTTGGGTTTGGTACAAGACAAGCCCATTTTTTCGCAGATGCAGTCAGTGAGGGATGGCGGCCCTTTAGTCACTGCCTGACAGGTGGGCAGGAGTAAAACAAATATTTGCATGGGATCGATTACAAGGGCACTCTGCTGAGTAGGCCAAAATGCAAAGTGTACTTTAGTCCCTTTGCCTAATGGTCAGTCCTCCCTTTGCCTAATGGGTCAGTCCTCCCTTTGCCTAATGGGTCAGTCCTCCCTTTGACTAATGGTTTCAGTCCTCCCTTTCCCTAATGGGTCAGTCCTCCCTTTGCCTAATGGGTCAGTCCTCTCTTTTCCTAATGGGTCAGTCCTCCCTTTGCCTAATGGGTCAGTCCTCCCTTTGCCTAATGGGTCAGTCCCTCCCCCTTTGCCTAATGGGTCAATCCTCCCTTTGCCTAATGGGTCAGTCCACCCTTTGCCTAACGGGTCAGTCCTCCTTTGCCTAATGGGTCAGTCCTCCTTTGCCTAATGGGTCAGTCCTCCCTTTGACTAATGGGTCAGTCCCTCCCTTTGCCTAATGGGCCAGTCCTCCCTTTGCCTAATGGGCCCAGTCCTCCCTTTGCCTAATGGGTCAGTCCTCCCTTTGCCTAATGGGTCAGTCACCCTTTTTCAATAATGGTTCAGTCCACCTTTTGCCTAATCGGTCAGCACTCCCTTTGCCTAATGGGTCCAGTCCTCCCTTTGCCTAATGGGTCAGTCCCTCCCTTTGCCTAATGGGTCAGTCCTCCCTTTGCCTAAGGGACAGTCTCCATTTGCCTAATGGGGTCAGTCCTCCCTTTGACTAATGGGACAGTCCTCCCTTTGACCTAATGGTCAGTCCTCCCTTTGCCTAATGGGTCAGTCCTTCCCTTTGCCTAATGGTCAGTCCTCCCTTTGCCTAATGGGGTCAGTCCTCCCTTTGACTAATGGGTCAGTCCTCCCTTTGCCTAATGGGACAGTCCTCCATTTGGACTAATGGGTCAGTCCCTCCCTTTTGACTAATGGGTCAGTCCTCCCTTCGCCTAATGGGTCAGTCCTCCCTTTGACTAATGGGTCAGTCCTCCCTTTGCCTAATGGTCAGTCCTCCCTTTGACTAATGGGTCAGTCCTCCCTTTGCCTAATGGGTCAGTCCTCCCTTTGACTAATGGGTCAGTCCTCCCTTTGCCTAATGGGTCAGTTCACACCTTTGCAAATCGGTCAGCACTCCCTTTGCCTAATGGGTCAGTCCTCTCCCTTTGACTAATGGGTCAGTCCTCCCTTTGACTAATTGGTCAGTCCTCCCTTTGACTAATGGGTCAGTCCTCCCTTTGACTAATGGGTCAGTCCTCCCCTTTGCCTAATGGGTCAGTCTTCCCTTTGACTAATGGGTCCAGTCCTCCCATTGACTAACTGGGTCAGTCCTCCCTTAGCCTAATGGGTCAGTCCTCCCTTTGCCTAATGGGTCAGGCCTCCCTTTGCCTGATGGGTCAGTCCTCCCTTGCCTAATGTGTCAGTCCTCCCTTTGCCTAATGTGTCAGTCCACCCTTTTCCTAATGGGTCAGTCCTCCCTTTGCCTTATAGGTCAGTCCTCCTCCCTTTGACTAATGGGTCAGTCCTCCCTTTGGCTAATGGGTCAGTCCTCCCTTTGACTAATGGGTCAGTCCTCCCTTTGCCTAATGGGTCAGTCCTCCCTTTGACTATTGGGTCAGTTCTCTCTTTGCCTAATGGGTCAGTCCTCCCTTTGACTAATGAGTCAGTCCTCCCTTTGCCTAATGGGTAAGTCCTCCCTTTGACTAATGGGTCAGTCCTCCCTTTGCCTAATGGGTCAGTCATCCCTTGACTATTGGGTCAGTTCTCTCTTTGCCTAATGGGTCAGTCCTCCCTTTGACTAATGAGTCAGTCCTCCCTTTGCCTAATGGGTAAGTCCTCCCTTTGCCTAATGAGTCAGTCCTCCTTTGCCTAATGGGTCAGTCCTCCCTTTGCCTAATGGGTCAGTCCTCCCTTTGACTAATGTGTCAGGTTCTCCCTTTGCCTCATGGGTCAGTCTCCCTTTGACTAATTGGTCAGTCCTCCTCTTTTGCCTAATGGGTCAGTCCTCCCTTTGACTAATGGATCAGTCCGCCCTTTGCGTAATGGGTCAGTCCCGCCCTTTGCCTAATGGGTCAGTCCTCCCTTTGCCTAATGGGTCAGTCCTCCCTTTGACTACTGGGTCAGTCCGCCCTTTGCCTAATGGGTCAGTCTTCCCTTTGCCTAATGGGTCAGTCTTCCCTTGGCCAATAATGGGTCAGTCTTCCCTTTGCCTAATGGGTCAGTCCTCCCTTTGACTAATGATGTCAGTTCTCCCTTTGCCTCATGGGTCAGGTCCTCCCTTTGACTAATGGTCCCAGTCCTCTCTTTGCCTAATGGGTCAGTCCCTCCCTTTGACTAATGGATCAGTCCGCCCTTTGCGTAATGGGTCAGTCCGCCCTTTGCCTAATGGGTCAGTCCTCCCTTTGCCTAATGGGTCAGTCCTCCCTTTGACTACTGGGTCAGTCCGCCCTTTGCCTAATGGGTCAGTCTTCCCCCTTTGCCTAATGGGTCAGTCTTCCCTTTGCCTAATGGGTCAGTCTTCCCTTTGCCTAATGGTTGCAGTCCTCCCTTAGCCTAATGGATCAGTCCTCCCTTTGCCTAATGAGTCAGTCCTCCCTTTGCCTAATGGGTCAGTCCTCCCCTTTGCTAATGAGTCAGTCCTCCCGGAAAGCCATGAACAAACACACATCATTCTCAAAATTACTTAATATTTTGTAATTAAATTCATACTTATCTCCCTCAATAAACTTTAAGCATCAGTTGTCAGAGCACCTTACCGATCACTGCACATGTACACAGCCCATCTGAAATTAGCCCGCCCAACTACCTCATCCCTATATTGTTATTTATTTTGCTCATTTGTAAACCCCAGTATCTCTATTTGCACATCATCTCTTGCACATCTATCATTCCAGTGTTAATACTAATTTTAAATTATTTTGCACTATAGCCTATTTATTGCCTTACCTCCATAACCTGCTACATTTGCACACACTGTATATATATTTATTCTGTTGTATTTTTGACTTTGTTTTGTTTTACCCCATATGTAACTCTGTGTTGTTGTTTTTTAATCGCACTGCTTTGCTTTATCTTGGCCAGGTCGCAGTTGTAAATGAGAACTTGTTCTCAACTGGCTTAACCTGGTTAAATAAAGGTGAAATAAAAAAATAAAAATACTGTTTTATGCTCACAAATGACTTCATATTTTTTGTCAGTAAGTTTATGCAGTTTTTATGTTTTATGTCCCAAACGTTTTTTAAGTGCATAGTTATTCAGGTCTAGTTAGATCCAGCACCCTCTAGCTATTATCATGTCACATTAGCATCTTAAAAAACAGGTGACAGTGTACGAGAACACACCCATGCTCTAGGCCCCTACCTGGTATGTCAACCAGGTTTCTTACATAGAAAATGTGAATGAATAAAACCACAAAACCAACATGTTGACGTATTTCACGTTAAATTAATCTAGCCTACTTTGAAATGACACGCTTGAAATAGTCCGTCAACGTCAGTTAATCTGCTGCACCGCACTCACGTGGTCACTCACAGCTGCTGAGCTAACAATCCTCTCCTTTCGAACTGCGTGTGTGTGGTTCTGTGTGGCTACTAGAATTGTTCAAAGACAAACAAAGTAATTAACGCTTTCTTTTGCACACTTAAGGAATAGTAAACAGTTACAGCACTTAGGCTTTATGTTTTCTAGGATAACCTTGGAGGCGGGTCTAGAAGGGGACCTAACTAGGAGAACCAGTAAGACGGGTGGTAAGATCTGTGTACTTTTTCCTCCTAGACAGGACACCATTGTAGTTTCATATGCTCGGAACCACCAAAGCCTTACCTGTTCATAATAACATTCCACAGGTGTAGGCCTGTGTATTGCGTGCCTAATGATATCTTACTAGGCCTAAACCGCCAGCCACTCTCTCACTCAAGAGTAAACACATGTAATATGGTTGTGTGCGTCAAAGGGCCTCCATATCTGGGAAAATGTTACCTTAGTTATGGGAGTGTAGGCGAGAGAGAGAGTAAAGAGAGGTACTGCTTGAACTGTGCCATGGAGTTAATCCTTACAAATCATTTAAAGGACGTCAGACAGGTGTGAAAACAAAAAAATTGAGACGAGAGAGAGAGAGATCTCGAGAGAGAGAGAGAGAGAGAGACGAGGAGAGAGAGAGAGAGGACGAGAGAGAGAGGAAGACCGAGAGAGAGAGAGAGAGAGAGAAGAGAGAGAGAGAGAGAGATAGAATCATGCATTGAAATGCATACCTGAACCTGGTTTGCACACCTGTCTGGCTGGTTTGGATTGGCTGGAGGAGGGAGGAGCCAAGTGTAAAGTATGCAGTTACTGCATCATGATGACAACAACTTCAGTCTAACCTCTGGATACCTGTTGAGAACAGTGTGGAAAAGAGAGACAGGAAGTGAGAAAAGGGGAAAAGTGTGAACAGGGATAAAAACTATAGAGAGATAGAGGAGGGGGAGACTGACAGAAGACAGAACACTGGGACATTATCCACTTGGAAGTCTCAAGGACCACAGAAACAGGTACTGAGAGATCTAGGTCCATTCAAAATGATATTCCTAGCTAATAAGCAAGCGTTTTGCATATATTTTAATGTGGGCCAGCGCAGTGTGTGTGCGGTGCGTGCGTGTGCGTTCGTGTGTGTCTACAACAGTAGCATATTGTACACCTGTCACCTGATGGATCGTGAGGAGTAGTTTTGCCAGTGGTGCTTAGTTTGCAGAATTGCTACACTTTATCAGACTTGGTACATATAATATTATATTGAACCTAGCTTATTAATATTCCATACATATCTACCAGGAGGAGCCATGTGAATGTGTGAAGAAGGCCTAGGCATGTGTAAATGTGTGGAAGGTCTCAGGTGGAGACCCCAAACTAAGTCCTGAAAAATGTAGAAAGTACTGAGACTAGGAAGGCACATATTTTGCACGTGTCTCCTTCAATTTCTAGCTAGAGCCTCTAACAAAGATGTCATATAAATATCTAGCTAACAACAGCTAGCAGTAAATATCTAGCTAAACATAGCTAGCTGTAAATATCTAGCTAACAATAGCTAGCAGTAAATATCTAGCTAACAATAGCTAGCAGTCCCACTGATTCTGTCCGCACCAACGAATGGTCATTTACACATGAGATGTACAGTATGACCTGACCATCAGATCTACAGTATGATCTGACCATCAGATGTACAGTATGACCTGACCATCAGATGTACAGTATGACCTGACCATGAGATGTACAGTATGACCTGACCATGAGATGTACAGTATGACCTGACCATGAGATGTACAGTATGACCTGACCATCAGATGTTCAGTATGACCTGACCATAAGATGTACAGTATGACCTGACCATGAGATGTACAGTATGACCTGACCATGAGATGTACAGTATGACCTGACCATGAGATGTACAGTATGACCTGACCATCAGATGTTCAGTATGACCTGACCATAAGATGTACAGTATGACCTGACCATCATTCACATCACCCGATCCATCTCCCTCTATGGTAGTTCGGTCCAGACCATCCTCTTTGTCCACAGGGCTGGGAAGCTGTTGTGTCTCTGTGCAGCCAGGGGTAGTGTGGAGTCAGGGGTTACTGTGGAGTCAGGGGCGCAACTTTGGTTTTAGAAGTGGGGGGGGGACATAACATTATTATTATTATTATTATTATTTTTAATCCAGTTAGATTAACACTCCAAACAGCCTACCCAACCGCTCGGAGGTGTCTGCATGTCCTCTGTAGCTCAATTGGTACAGCATGGCGCTTGTAATGCCAGGTTAGTGAGTTCGATCACCGGGACCACCCATATGTAAAAATGTATGCACGCATTACTTTAAGTCGCTTTGGATAAAAGCGTCTGCTAAATGGCATATTATATTATTATTATTATAAAGCACACCTTTGCCTCGTTTTGTATCACATTCCATGATAAAACTGGGCGGGACAAAAATGCAATTTCAGAATGTGGGGGTCATACTGTACAACTTACTACACGTCCCCCGTCCCCATTGAAGGTTGTGGCCCTTGTGTGGAGTACGACCAGGGTCACCATTATGGGCATAGAGTGTCTTTGTAAATGTACCCTAATATTATATACTTTTTAATGTATCTAAGTCCCTTCAGGATTTCGCAAGATTTTATGGGTTTATGATTTTGCTGCAGCATTTCGGACATTTTGCATGGCCAATAGCATTGATTTTGTCCAATGTTTCGTGAAAATGCGCAGACGAGGGAAAATGTTTGTTGACTTGTGGCTTGATTGAACCATATTAAGCGTAAAATGTGCTGTGATTGGTTGAAATTCTGAGCCCCTCTTTTTGAACTGCAGTGATTAGTTTTATGCGATTATATTGTGATGATTTGACTGTTGTATGAGAAATAGTGCCATTGTTAAATGTGTAAGCTCTCTCATAGTAATATGTGGGTTACTGAAACAGCCAAATGGAAAAGGTTGGGTCTTTAACTTCAGGTGTGTTTTTTTTAAATACTTTCGTACATATCATTCACAAGAGGTTGGTGGCGCCTTAATTTTGGGAGGACGGGCTCATTGGTAATGGTAATGGCTGGAGCGGAATAAGTGGAATGGTATCAAACACCATCAAAAACACATGTCATTCCATTGGCTCCGTTCCAGACATTATTATGAGCCGTCCTCCCTCAGCAGCCTCCTGTGATATCATAACTATAGATGTCTATATACAAAGATCCTGAATGCTGATTGGTTAAAAACCATATATATATATAATGTATGCTACATGTCGGTTTATATAAAAGTGAAGTGTAAAGACAAAGATCAGCCTCAATATCTGTCTATATCAGTCCTGGTCTAGTTCCCAGAAGGATGAGCCATACAAAAATACCTGCTGTTATGCTTCTCTATTCAAGTATTGTAGTAGTAGTATTAAGAATGCCAGGTAGATGGCGCCTTACTTCACACACCAAAACAGTAGTTCTACCTCATCACTCAAAGTAAGAACAACCGAAAACTCCTGGCTGTAGACCTATAATTTCTAATTCCATTTTGGGTTTGGTACACGACGATCCCTTTTAAATTCATACAGTTTTATGCTCACAAATGCCTTCATATTTTTGTCAGTAAGTTTATGCAGTTTTATGTTCACTAAAAATACAAAGTTGCACAATGTTTCCACTTACCTGTGCTCTTGTCAATCAACCCACACGTTTTTTTTTAAGTGCATAGTTATTCAGTTCTAGTTAGATCCAGCACCTTCTAGCTATTATCATATTACATTAGCATCTTTTAAAAACAGAGGACAGTGGTACGCGAAACACACCGATGACTCTAGTCTACCTGCTATGTCAACCAGGTTTCTTACATAGGAAATGTGTATGAATAAAACCACAAATGTTGAACGAAGTTCACATTTAAATTAATGTAGCCTACCTTTGAAAAAAAACGCTTGAAATTGTCAGTCAACGTCAGTTAATATCTGCTGCACCCACACTCACGTCACTCACAGCTGCTGAGCTAAACATTCCTCTCCTTTCGAACTGCGTCACTGTGTGGTTTTCTGTGTGGCTACTAGAATTGTTCAAATACTTTATTTGCACACTCAAGGAATAGACAGTAAACAGTTACAGCACTTAGGCTTTATGTTTTCTAGGATAACCTTGGAAGGCGGGTCTAGAAGGGGACCTAACTAGGAGAACCAGTAAGACGGGTGGTAAGATCTGTGTAATTTTCCTCCTAGACAGGACACCATTGTAGTTTCATATTCTCAGACCCACCAAAGCCTACCTGTCCTAATAACCATTCCACTAGTGTAGCCTGTGTATTGGCCGTGCCTAATGATATCTTACTAAGCCTAAACCGCCAGCCACTCTCTCACTCAAGAGTAAACACACATGTAATATGGTTGTGTGCGTCAAAGGGCCTCCGTCTCTGGGAAAATGCTACCTTAGTTATGGGAGTGTGTAGGCGAGGAGAGTAAAGAGAGGTACTGCTTGAACTGTGCCATGAGTTAATCCTTACAAATCATTTAAAGGACGTTAGAAAAATTGAGAGAGAGAGAGAGAGAGAGAGAGAGAGAGAGAGAGAGAGAGACGAGAGGAGAGAGAGAGAAGAGAGAGAGAGAGAGGAGAGAGAGAGAGGAGAGATATAATCATGTATTGAAATGCATACCTGAACTGGTTTGCACACTTGTCTAGGCTGGGTTGGATTGGCTGGAGGAGGGAGGAAGCCAAGTGTAAAGTATGCAGTTACTGCATCATGATGACAACAACTTCAGTCTAACTCTGGATACCTCTTGAGAACAGTCTGGAAAAGAGACAGAAGTGAGAAAAAGGGGGAAAAGAAAAGTGTGTAACGGGGATAAAACTATAGAGAGATAGAGGAGGGGGAGACTGACAGAAGACAGAACACTGGACATTATCCACTTGGAAGTCTCAAGGACCACAGAATAGGTACTGAGAGATCTAGGTCCATCTCAAAATGATATTCCTAGCTAATAAGCAAGCGTTTTGCATATATTTTAATGTGGGCCAGCGCAGTGTGTGTGCGGTGCGTGTGTGCGTGTGTGTGTCTACAACAGTAGCTTATTGTACACCTGTCACCTGATGGATCGTGAGTTAGTTTGCCAGTGGTGCTTAGTTTGCAGAATTTCTACACTTTATCAGACTTGGTATGATAATATTATATTGAACCTAGCTTATTAATATTCCATACATATCTACCAGGAGGAGCCATGTGAATGTGTGAAGAAGGCAAATATCTAGCTAACAATAGCTAGCAGTAAATATCTAGCTAACAATAGCTAGCAGTAGAGTAGACTCAAAAACACAGACTATTTCTCTGGTACTATTCCACAGTAGGCCTAGCTCCTTCTCCTAGCCAGCTAGCTATTCTCCCGTAGGTAGCTAAATACAGTATATAGCCAGGGCTCGAAATTAAGGGCGTTCCCGTCGATAAAAATGTCTGGGATGTCTAGGAAGGTTCAAACAGACTCCGGGATAGTTCTTGGGACAATAGATCCAAATTCATACACTACTGAACATAAAAAAAAAACTAAATAAAACTCAATGACGCTGATGCAAGAGATCAGAACGTTTAGCTTAAAATGTTGATACGCTATTATTTCTTCACATTATAAGCGCAGCAATGCGTACACAGCAATAGGCTGCAGAGGATAAAGTACAGTTTCCAGCCTCAGAAATTGCAGGTGTGCCATCTTAAAAGTTGATTTGTGCATTGATTTCCTTCTTAATTCCGTTTGAGCCAATCAGTTGTGTTGTGACAAGTAGGGTGGGTATACAGAAGATAGCCCTATTTGGTAAAAGTCCATATTATGGCAAGAACAGCTCAAATAAGCAAAGAGAAAACGACGGTCCCATCATTACTTTAAGACATGAAGGTCAGTCAATACGGAACATTTCAAAGAAACAAGAAAGTTTCTTCAAGTGCAGTCGCAAAAAACATCAAGCACTATGATGTAACTGGCTATCATGAGAACCACCACAGGAATGGAAGACCCAGAGTTACCTCTGCTGCAGAGGATAAGTTCATTAGAGTTACCAGCCTCAGATATTGTAGTCCAAATAAATGCTTCACAGAGTTCAAGTAAACAGACACATGTCAACATCAACTGTTCAGAGGAGACTGTGTGAATCAGGCATTCATGGTCAAATTGCTGCAAAGAAACCACTACTAAAGGACACAAATAATAAGAAGAGACTTGCTTGGCCAAGAAACACAAGCAATAGACATTAGACTGGTGGAAATGTGTCCTTTGGTCTGGAGTCCAAATTGGAGATTTTTTGGTTCCAACTGCTGTGTCCTTTGTGAGACGCGGTGTGGGTGAACGGATGATCTCCGCATCTGTATTTCCCACCGTAACATATGGAGGAGGAGGTGTTATGGTGTGGGGCTGCTTTGCTGGTGACACTGTCTGTGATTTATTTCGAATTTCAAGGCACACATAACCAGCATGGTTACCATAGCATTCTGCAGCGATACGCCATCCCAACTGGTTTGGGCTTAGTGTGACTATCAAATAAATAAAAACCCTGGAATGAGTAGGTGTGTCCAAACTTTTGACTGGTACTGTATGCAGCAAGCAAGATAACATCGGTCAGAAAGTTGAAGTAAGAGGAGAGAGAGATCGGCGCACAGAGGTGAGGACAGAGGAACCGATTAACTCCACTACGGACTGTCTAATTATAATAGGCTGCTAGTGATTGAATTGATTAATAGTAGAATAAAAACTTCTTGATATACTGGACTCTTTATGGATCTCTCTCTCTTTACATTTCCATCTTGCAGCCTGGAGCCACACATTAATTTGATGTATTACTCCAGTTAAAAATATGATTATTTTGAGAGCATTGTGATTTCTATTAATAATATGCCATTTAGCAGACGCTTTTATCCAAAGCAACTTAGTCATGAGTGCATACATTTTTGTGTATGGGTGGTCCCAGGATCGAACCCACTACCTTGGCGTTACAAGCGCCGTGCTCTACCAGCTGAGCTACAGAGGACCACCGTAATACCATTTCACAAATATGTTTTCTGAAAAAACATGTCTTAACCATTCACTATAAATCACTTCTATAGTTCAGGTTAAATAATTCGGTGTGATGAACCAATAACAAACAGAGAAATGCAGAGAACAAGGTAAAGCAATTTTAGCAGTCGTAGCCTATTAGATTGTCGTTATGAAGACACCTATTGCTGCGAAAAAAACAGGAGGGAATTTATGCTGTATTCAAAACAACTGCGAACTCGGAACTCAGAACTCGGAATTGCTTCAATTTCGACTTCAGTTGCTTTCAAGACAGCTGGGTACTTGGGATATCCGACTGGGAAATATATTTTTTAACTGTCATCCCAACTCTGAATTCCAAGTCGGGAACTCGGGCATCTTTCAAGATCACCAACGTCATGATATGACCTCATTTTTTTCAGAGTTCCCACTTCCCAGTTGTCTTAAAAGCACCTACAACTTCTGCTGACATGACGCCGCATTTTGTTTGATTTGCATTTTGTTTGCGAGGTCGCTAAACGTTTCCCAACCTCTTTGAACAAACTGATATCAAAGACAGTTATTTTTCAGGATTTTCTGATGAACTGATGACAACTATGTTCATCTCGGTCCATCCATGTGATGAATAGTCACTGTAACTAGGCCTATAGGAAAATCAAATGTCATGTCACAAAGATGATTTTATTTGCAGTGTATAGCCAAGCTGAAGTGCAAACAGCTTTCAGAGAAGGCCCTACAGTAAATTGTGTGTGTCACTTGCAGGGTCGGATTAAGAAATCGAGTGGCTACTCTGACACGGACAAACTGAGATCAATCTGGTTTTGAATTAATACAAAGAATAGGCCAGGCCAATGAAGCGACACTCAGATTGTACAATATTAGAAAGGAAATTGTGTGTCAGTTAAAATGTGGAAGTTGTTGAGAATTATTTTTTTCAATTGGTTCTACAGACAGATAAGTCTTCTCTTTTCAGCAGTAGGCATTCGCTTTCCAAACTGTACATTTTTTCCCGCAATTGTATTTTGAAATCTGCAAAAAGGCAAACCGACAGCCCCAACCAACCATAGAAAAATATAATCCATATAATCCATAGATGAAAAAAATGAGGGAAAAAAAACCTTGTTTTTATCGAAAATTGTTTTTGCCTCTTGGGCCCACTCGGGCTTAGGCCCACCCCCTGACACAAATGATCAATCACATTTTATTTTAATGTTTTTAAATAATCAGTTATCCAATCAAGGCAGGGCACCCCAGTTACCCACGTGGGCCTCTAACATAGTGAAGGAAGTGAACAAGTGCATTCTATTTAAACTGGTATGGCTTTGGGTGACCACATGGGGGGGGGGGGGGGGGGGGGGGGGGGGGGGGGGTTAATGTGAGTTAAGTGTAGTGGCTATTGTATAGCTAATAACTGAGGTGAATGAAGCTACAGTAACCAAGGTGATAATGGCTGGGGCTCATTTTTGCTTGTTTTTGCTGTTCTCCAATTAGCATTTTAGAGTTTTCAGTGTTCTCATGAAACTGTTTGTCACACCCTGGCTCTGGGACTATGTTGAGCCAGGGTGTGTTCTTTCTATGTGTTTCTGTTTCTATGTTGGGTGTTCTAGGTTGTGTTTTTCTATGTTGGCCTGAGTGACTCCCAATCAGAGGCAACGAGTGTCAGCTGTTGCCTGGTTTGTCTCTGATTGGGAGCCATATTTAAACTGTCCTGTTTTCCTTTTGTGTTTTGTGGGTTCTTGTTTCACGTGTTCGGTCAGTGTTACCGTGGACTTCACGAGTCGTTTCTTGTTTTGTATTGAGTTTTGTGCTTTAACTTATTAAAGTAAATATGTTCGTTCAACACGCTGCGCATTGGTCTACTTCTCTCCCTGACGATCGTGACAGAAGAACCCACCATAAAAGGAACCAAGCAGCGTGTCCAGGAGCAGGCAGACTGGACATGGGAGGAAGCGCCGGGAAAGGAGATGGAGAGGTTGGCGATGGCCCAGGTGGGCAAATCGTGGTCCTGGGAGGACATGCTCGGGGGCAAGGGACCTTGGGCTAGGATTAAGGCCCTGGCGAGAGAGGAGCAGCGGCGTCAGCAGTGCCTTCGTCGGACGGACGAGAGGCAACCCCAAAACATTTTTATGGGGGGGGCACACGGCATGGCGGCTGGGCAGCAGGAGGCTGCCACAGGGCGATTTGGAGAGGAGGCCACCGGGTTAGGGGGGCCAGAAGGCAGGTTGGCGGAGCACTGGATGGAGAGCGGAACCAACTTCCCGTTACTCAGGCATGGCAGCATGGGACGGGGGCAGGTTCCGCGGTATGCGGAGCGGCGTACTGTGCCCCGAGTGGTCCGGCATAGGCCTGTACGTCCTGTGCGAGCACCCCGCACGTTGTCGTGCGAAGGGGGGGTATTCAGCCCAGGACGGAGTGTGCCGGCTCAACGCTCGTGGTCTCCAATGCCTCTCTCGCGGTCCCGGATATCCTGCTCCAGTGTCACGTGCTGTTATGCCAGTACGGGTACACAGCCCTGTACGTCCTGTGCGGATGCCTCACACAGAGTGTGTGAGGGTAGGCATTCAGCCAGGACGGGTTTGTGGCCGCTCTTCACTCCAGGTCTCCTATCCGTCCCCACAGCCCGGTTCGGCCTGTCCCTGCTCCACGCACCAAGCCTACGGTGTGCGTCGCCAACGCCCAGCCCGGCCTGTCCCTGCTCCACGCACCAAGCCTACGGTGTGCGTCTCGCCAGCCCAGTCCGGCCTGTCCCTGCTCCACGCACCAAGCCTACGGTGTGCGTCGCCAGCCCAGCCCGGCCTGTCCCCTGCTCCACGCACCAAGCCTACGGGGTGCGTCGCCAGCCCAGCCCGGCCTGTCCCTGCTCCACGCACCAAGCCTACGGTGTGCGTCGCCAGCCAGCCCGGCGCTATGGGGGGTTTGTTGGAGGGTGGTGGGCAAGCCCGGAGCCGGAGCCGCCGCCGAGGAGGAATGCCCACCCAGCCCTCCCCTGTTTTGCTCTTATTGAGGCGCGGTCGCAGTCCGCGCCTTTAGGGGGGGGTACTGTCACACCCTGGCTCTGGGACTCGTTCAACACGCTGCGCATTGGTCTACTTCTCTCCCTGACGATCGTGACACTGTTTGAGATCAAATGATTGGTATGCAGACGCAGTTTGGACATTTCATTGGTAAAACGTGAAGAATTCCCATTCATGATTGACAGTGATGATGCCATGGCCTATTTTGGAAATTAGGTATGCCTAACTTGGTGTTTCAGGGTATTAAAAATATAAATGTTTTTCTTGAGACAATTTGTGTGGGCGTAGGCAGACGGTGCAATTGGAGGATACATTTTATTATATAATATTCAATAGGCTATGTCTGTCGGTACAAACGTTGAGAAATGATGATGTCATTTAAATGTGTATTGCTCTCCGGCACCTAAAACATGTGCACTACACTGTGTGTGTGTGTGTGTGGGGTGCTGACGTTTGGGTATTTTACATGTGGTCACCCTAGTATGGCTGACGACGTTAACCATAAACAAATTAAAGATAATTATAAGTACTAGGACCATGACATAGCCTGGGTGATGATAATGACATAGCCTGGGTGGTCATGACATAGCCTGGGTGGTGTGTTGTGTGAAAGTAACATTGTGTGAGCCCCAAACAGCAGCTTAGGCTTACAGAGAGGGAATAAGTAAGTGACAATGACTTGCAGATACTTGTTTTTGTTTTTTTTAACTTATTGGCCTAATTATAGTGCATGTTTTAAAGACGTTTCCTGTCACGCAGAGCCTGTGGCCTAACAATAGCATAAAATACTATTGTTCCTTTTTTTTCTCAAACCAGACCATGTTGTTGCGTTTTTATGATGCTACAATAGGCTACAGTGTCAGCGCTGGTCGAGGTCGCCTCTGGGCTGCAGGAACAACAATGTAAGAGATGGTTTATCTCTGTTCATCTTCGTAAGTTGCTTCACGGTGCTCTCTGATGTGACAGGTGCAGGCCTACAGTGTGTAAGTAGGGTAAAGGTCATTCAGAGTGCACAGACCACATTCTTCTACCTTATCGCACAGGCAGCCATGCTTGACTGAGACAAGTGTTCTCTGTGGAGGACACAGGGTGTGTGTGTGTACCTAAACTAAAGGGACATTTACACACTCTCGCTCCACCTAATACCTGTGAGCTCCTGCCCCATAGCTGCAGAGCTCCAGACCCACTAGCCCTACCAGCCAGCCCTACAGTCTCCCCAGCAGAGCTCCAGACCACTAGCCCTACCAGCCAGCCCTACAATCTCCCCAGCAGAGCTCCAGACCACTAGCCCTACCAGCCAGCCCTACTGTCTCCCCAGCAGAGCTCCCAGACCACTAGCCCTACCAGCCAGCCCTACAGTCTCCCCAGCAGAGCTCCAGACCACTAGCCCTACCAGCCAGCCCCCTACAGTCTCCCCAGCAGAGCTCCAGACCACTAGCCCTACCAGCCAGCCCTACAGTTCTCCCCAGCAGAGCTCCAGACCACTAGCCCTACCAGCCAGCCCTACATTCTCCCCAGCAGAGCTCCAGACCACTAGCCCTACCAGCCAGCCCTACATTCTCCCCAGCAGAGCTCCAGACCACTAGCCCTACCAGCCAGCCCTACATTCTCCCCAGCAGAGCTCCAGACCACTAGCCCTACCAGCCAGCCCTACATTCTCCACAGCAGAGCTCCCAGACCACTAGCCCTACCAGCCAGCCCTACATTCTCCCCAGCAGAGCTCCAGACCACTAGCCCTACCAGCCAGCCCTACAGTCTCCCCAGCAGAGCTCCAGACCACTAGCCCTACCAGCCAGCCCTACATTCTCCCCAGCAGAGCTCCAGACCACTAGCCCTACCAGCCAGCCCTACTGTCTCCCCAGCAGAGCTCCAGACCACTAGCCCTACCAGCCAGCCCTACTACGTCTCCCCAGCAGAGCTCCAGATCACTAGCCCTACCAGCCAGCCCTACAGTCTCCCAGCAGAGCTCCAGACCACTAGCCCTACCAGCCAGCCCTACAGTCTCCCCAAGCAGAGCTCAAGACCACTAGCCCTACCAGCCAGCCCTACAGTCTCCCCAGCAGAGCTCCAGACCCACTAGCCCTACCAGCCAGCCCTACAGTCTCCCCAGCAGAGCTCCAGACCACTAGCCCTACCAGCCAGCCCTACTGTCTCCCCAGCCCCAGCATGGCTCTCTCTGGGCTGGGCGGCTTCCTATCTCTCACAAAACTCTTTAATGACATCTAACTCTTGTGGTCCTCTGTAGCTCAGCTGGTAGAGCACGGCGCTTGTAATGCCAAGGTAGTGGGTTCGATCCCTGGGACCACACGTACACAAAAAAATGTATGCACGCATGACTGTAAAGTCGCTTTGGATAAAAGCGTCTGCTAAATGGCATATTAATATTAAATTGTGTTCTGTTGTCCCCTAGCTGCAGAGCTCCAGACCACTAGCCCTAGCGTTTCCCCCCAGGATGGCTCTCTCTGGGCCGGGTGGCTTCCCTCTGAGGACCAGTTCATCTTGTTCCATCTGCCTGGATGTGTTCACCAACCCAGTCTCCACACCCTGTGGTCACAGCTACTGTCTGGACTGCATCTCCACCTACTGGATGGTATGTACAGTGCTATGAAAAAGTATTTGCCCCCTTTCTAATTTTCTCTACTTTTGCAGATTTGTTGTACTGAATGTATCAGATCTTCAACCAAAACCTAATATTAGATAAAGGGGAACATAAGTGAACAAATATAACACAACAATTACGTATTTATTTCATTTCATTAACAAAGTTATGCAACACCCAATTCCCCTGTGTGAAAAAGTAATTGCCCCCTTACACTCAATAACTGGTTGTGCCACCTTTAGCTGCAATGACTCCAACCAAATGCTTCCTGTAGTTGTTGATCAGTCTCTCACGTCGCTGTGGAGGAATTTTGGCCCACTCTTCCATGCAGAACTGCTTTAACTCAGTGACATGTGGGTTTTCAAACATGAAACTGCTCGTTTCCAACGTCCTGCCACAACATCTCAATTGGGATTAGGTCTGGACTTTGACTAGGCCATTCCAAAACTTCCAATTTGTTGCTTTTTAGCAATTTTCATGTAGACTTGATTTCATTTTCTATTAGTAGGCGTATTTCTTCTGTTAAATCATCACGTCACCATTCAAGAGATCAGTTTGTATTTGCCATGTGAATTAATTTAATGAACTGTAACTTGTTGTTAAAGGAGGAGGAGGGAAGACGTGTGTGTGTGCCCACTGTGTAAGGAGAGCTTCAGGAAGAGGCCGGACCTTCACATCAACCACACCCTGAAGGAGATCACCGAGCAGTTTAAGAAGATGGCCGACGGATTGGACGGGGGGGCCATGGTGATGGAAGGAGGGGTTGGGATTCAAGGTGGGGGTGGCGGGTGGTAATGAGGGTTGTGTCAAACGGGGTGTCAATCGAGCGTCCTCCGGTCCTCCCAAGACCCCCAGGGATGGGTGGGATGCCTGGGGATTTGTTTTTGGAGATGAAGACCAGGTTCCAACGACCTTCGAACTCCAGAACCCCTCCGCCCGTCCTCCGCCCCCACCCGCCCTCACCCTTCTCTCCAAACACCACCGCCCCTCCTGTCGCCCCACGGAGGTACACCCTGAGCGGGCCGGCTGATTCCGTCCTTCAACGCGCCTCTCTGTCCTGAACACCAGAGGGGGCTGGAGTTTCTTCTGCCGGACGGACCAGACGTGTGTGTGTGCCGCGTGTTTGGAGGGAGAGCACCATGGACACCAGGTTATACCTGCCAAGAGAGAATGGCTCATCAAGAAGGTAGGGAGTGGGACAGCGATGGAGAGACATCTGTGTGAACTAATTCTGGTGGAGTTGTAGGAAACTCCAATTGCAATGCTACTACTGTAGATTTGATTACATTAATGAAGTGAAATGAACACTACTGTACAAACCTTAGCTATGGAGACAGTCTACACAAAATAACCTGGGTGTTTTGAAACATTGTTCGAATCAAATTGTGTTAATCACATGCTTTGTAAGCAACCCGTATAGCCTAACAGTGAAATGCTGACTTACGGGCCCTTCCCAACAATGCAGAGAGAAAGAAAATAGAGAAATAATAGAAAAGTAAAACACGTAATAATAAAAGTTATAATAGATACACAATGAGTAATGATAACTTGGCTATATACACGGGGTACCAGTACCGAGTTGATGTGCAGCGGTACGAGGTAACTGAGGTAGATATTGTCGTATCGGGTGAATGGTGGCCATTATTGCTGTCAACAAAGAGTCCGTTCAAGCTGCATCGTGTTAGAGGCTTTTATTAAAA
This sequence comes from Coregonus suidteri, assembly GCA_036851935.1. NCBI lineage: Eukaryota > Metazoa > Chordata > Actinopteri > Salmoniformes > Salmonidae > Coregonus > Coregonus suidteri. The sequence continues at coordinate 15,856 of JAGTTL010000329.1, read as the reverse complement.
TCACGAGGTTACAGCATAAGTACAGACCCGCGGTGTCCGGAGAACGGCACCTCAGATTGCCATGGCCGTTCTGACTTTCTTCTTCGTTTAACCCCTATTTATAAACAATGAAGCTCCCTCTTCTGGCCAATCACCAGTCTCCCCTGTCTACAACACACTTCCTGTCTGTTATACGTGACGTTACACTAAAACATATACTATCATAAACAACATTCCATTTCTTCATGAAAAACATTTAACAAAGACATAATCTTCAGATACGATAATATGTACATACTAGGAATAAGGAATAAATACATTGCTGTATGTTGACTCTGGTCTGTTTATGTCTGCAGTCTCAGTTGGGCCTGACAGAGGTGGATCTGAGGGACATGATCACAGAGAGAGAGAGGAAGGTGGAGGAGATCAGGACATCACTGGAGGACATACAGGTGGGTCTCTGGAACACACACACATACACAGTACACACACACAGAGACAAACACAGACAGACACAGTACACACACACATACACACAAAGAGGTTGTCTCTCTGTCTGTCTCTCTCTCTGTCTGTCTTTCTCTCTCTCTCTCTGTCTCTCTGTCTCTGTCTCTGTCTCTGTCTCTGTCTCTGTCTCTGTCTCTGTCTCTCTCTCTCTGTCTCTCTGTCTCTCTGTCTCTGTCTCTCTGTCTGTCTCTCTGTCTCTCTGTCTGTCTCTCTCTCTGTCTCTCTCACTCTTGCTCTCTCTGTCTCTGTCTCTCTGTCTCTCTCTGTCTGTCACTTTCTCTCTGTCTGTCCCTCTCTCTTTCTTTCCTCTCTCTTTCTCTCTCTCTTTCCTCTCTCTCTCTCTCTCTCTCTCTCTCTCTCTCTCTCTCTCTCTCTCTCTCTCTCTCTCTCTCTCTCTCTCTCTTTCTCTATTTCCTCTGTCTCTCTCTCTCGTTCCTCTCTCTCTCATCATCATCAGCCCCCTCTCCCTCTCTCCCCAGGCGTGTGCGGAGCATGAGACGGCGGGCAGCATGCATGTGTTCTCTGCCCTGGTGAGTTCTGTGGAGAGGAGCCAGGCAGAGCTTCTGGAGGTGATAGAGATGTCACAGCGGGCTGCACAGCACCGAGGACAGAGCCTCATCAGAGACCTGGAGCAGGTCTCTTTTTATTCATTTATTTTATTTGAGATAATGGTTTATTTCAGAGAGAATGGTTTATTTCATTAAGAGGACAGTGATATCAATAGCAGCGAAGGGTGAATTATTTTATACAATTTACAATCCTTGAATACACAATACACAAGAATGATCCATCAACACAATATTATTCTTTCATAAGGGACCATGTACAATTAAAACGTAAATCTCACAAGACGTGATGCATTGTACTATATTTGGCTACACAACTCATTTACATCTTCAGTAGGGTAGGTGAACAATAAAATAAATTCATGCTGCTATCTTTTTTTTACTACTGATCTTGTTGATTGTCTTTTGTCTTTGTGACTGTGTTGCTGCAATGATTGACAAACCCGTTTCCCTCTGGGATTGTTAATAATAGAGTATTTCTCCTCTTTTCTTTCCTATTGTAGGAGATCTCTGAGCTGAGAAAGAGAAGCGCCAGCCTCACCCAGCTAGCCCAGTCTGACGACTACGTGCTCTTCTTCAAAGTTAGACTACTCTTTCTGTTCATCACATCAATGTCTTGCTTTTTTCTTCATTTTTTTTCAATGTTTTCTACCCTTTTTCCAACCTTTTCTACGCTTTTCCAACATTTTCTACCTTTTTCCCAAAATGTTATACCTTTTTTCCAACCTTTTCAACCCTTTTACCAACATTTTCTACCCCTTTTCCAAACTTTTCTACCCTTTTTCCAACATTTTCAACCCTTTTACCAACATTTTCTACCCTTTTTCCAAACTTTTCTACCCTTTTCCCAACCTTTTCTACCTTCTTCCCAAACTTTTCTTCATAATTTATCTTAGCTACAAGGTAAGAGGTACTTTTCCTATTCTCTTCTTTTTTAATTATATATCTACTATATATATAGCTATAAATTATATATCTACTATATATATAGCTATAAATTATATATATACCATATATATATATCTATAAATTATATATCTACTATATATATATATATATATATATATATATATATATATATATACATCTTAGTACATGTTATTTTCTAATTCATTTATTCCTCTGTTCTCTTATTTCTCTCTTTTTTTCTCTCTCTCTTTCTTCCTCTTCTCAGACATTCCCCGCCCTCTCCACCCCGCCTCAGACCAGGGATTGGTCGGACGCTGTCGTGACCTCTGACCTCAGCTCGGGGTCGGTGCTTCTGACTGTCAATCAAATGGTGGAGCGCTTTCGGGCGGAGCTCAAGAGACTGCCGGAGATCTGTGAGTTATGGCTGACCATTGTAGATCTCCTATATATTATATCTATGAGTACTATCAGTTATGCTAATCTTTTTCCCAGCGGGCAAAAGTGGTTGAAAGACGTCAAGATTCCACCACTTTTGCCGCTGGGTTGTTGCAAGTGACACAGAGAATAGCCCCAATGCTGTAGTGTTGTGACGGTTTAACTATACTTTATGAACACTACTAGGCTACAATGTAGAACAGCGATTCTCAACTGGTGGGTCGCGACCTCAATTTAGGTCGCAGGAGGTTTTGAGTGTGTTGTGTTTGTGTGTGTGTGAGTAAAATAAAAAAATAAAAAACTGAACTTAAACGACTTAAACCAGGTAGAAAGTGTGTAGAAATTATAATGAACTTACATTTTTAAACAATTTGTCTTCAATCACAGTATTTTTAATATAGAGCAATTAGCAGCACTATTTTGGTTGGATTTGTGGTCTCAAACCAGAGAGTATATTAACATTCTTCATCAAGAATATGGACAAAATGTATTTATTGACAATGAAATGAAAGAGGTGGGAATGTTGTTCCCTTGTATATATAATTAAAACCAGTTGAGAACCTATAGACCATTACACTGCATTGTCTTTTGTTGGCCAGGTCTGCATCCTCAACCTCAACCAGACCAATCCGTAGGGACATATATTCCAGGTAAGGTTTACACACTCAAAGTACCATCCCATCTGTATCTAATTAGTTTATGAACTAATATGTGTCTAATATTTAATTATGTATACTCTTATGTTTGGCCAGGTTTGCGTCCTCAACCTCAACCGGACCAATCTGTGGGAAGATATAGTCCAAGTACGGTTTTCATTCATGCCTTCGTCACACTCAAAGTCCCAGCTCATCCCATTCTGTGTGTCTAATAATCTGTCCAGTATTTGATTGGAAATATTCTCTCTTTTTTGGTCAGGTTTGCTTTCTCAACCAAACCATGCTGTAGGAAGAAATAGTCCAAGTAAGTCCAAGATAACATTCATGTCTCTGTCACACTCACAGACCCAACATACAGTATGTCTAACAATGCATACAGTCATTGATTTCCTGTATTCTGTTTTGTTTGGCCAGATTTGCCTTCTCAACCAAACCAGTCCCTGGGAAGATGTAGTCCAAGTAAGATTTGTATTAATTCACGGCTGCTTCTGTCATACTCATCCCATCCCATGTGTTTCTAATAATAATACTGTATTTGATTTTATGATATTGTTTTGGCAGGTTTGCGTTCTCCACCTCCACCAGAACAATCAGTAGGAAGATATAGTCCAGGTATGGATTCATTCATGTTTCTGTCACACTCGCAGGCCCATCCCATATGTGTAATAACCAATGATACATACAGTGTCTAATTAAGTGATAATGCCCAAGAATACAGTGGGGGAAAAAAGTATTTAGTCAGCCACCAATTGTGCAAGTTCTCCCACTTAAAAAGATGAGAGAGGCCTGTAATTTTCATCATATGTACACGTCAACTATGACAGACAAATTGAGAAAAAAAATCCAGAAAATCACATTGTAGGGTTTTTTATGAATTTATTTGCAAATTATGGTGGAAAATAAGTATTTGGTCACCTACAAACAAGCAAGATTTCTGGCTCTCACAGACCTGTAACTTCTTCTTTAAGAGGCTCCTCTGTCCTCCACTCGTTACCTGTATTAATGGCACCTGTTTGAACTTGTTATCAGTATAAAAGACACCTGTCCACAACCTCAAACAGTCACACTCCAAACTCCACTATGGTCAAGACCAAAGAGCTGTCAAAGGACACCAGAAACAAAATTGTAGACCTGCACCAGGCTGGGAAGACTGAATCTGCAATAGGTAAGCAGCTTGGTTTGAAGAAATCAACTGTGGGAGCAATTATTAGGAAATGGAAGACATACAAGACCACTGATAATCTCCCTCGATCTGGGGCTCCACGCAAGATCTCACCCCGTGGGGTCAAAATGATCACAAGAACGGTGAGCAAAAAATCCCAGAACCACACGGGGGGACCTAGTGAATGACCTGCAGAGAGCTGGAACCAAAGTAACAAAGCCTACCATCAGTAACACACTACGCCGCCAGGGACTCAAATCCTGCAGTGCCAGACGTGTCCCCCTGCTTAAGCCAGTACATGTCCAGGCCCGTCTGAAGTTTGCTAGAGTGCATTTGGATGATCCAGAAGAGTATTGGGAGAATGTCATATGGTCAGATGAAACCAAAATAGAACTTTTTGGTAAAAAACTCAACTTGTCGTGTTTGGAGGACAAAGAATGCTGAGTTGCATCCAAAGAACACCATACCTCTGTGAAGCATGGGGGTGGAAACATCATGCTTTGGGGCTGTTTTTCTGCAAAGGGACCAGGACGACTGATCCGTGTAAAGGAAAGAAAGAATGGGACCATGTATCGTGAGACTTTGAGTGAAAACCTCCTTCAATCAGCAAGGGCATTGAAGATGAAACGTGGCTGGGTCTTTCAGCATGACAATGATCCCAAACACACCGCCCGGGCAACGAAGGAGTGGCTTCATAAGAAGCATTTCAAGGTCCTGGAGTGGCCTAGCCAGTCTCCAGATCTCAACCCCATAGAAAATCTTTGGAGGGAGTTTGAAAGTCCGTGTTGCCCAGCGACAGCCCCAAAACATCACTGCTCTAGAGGAGATCTGCATGGAGGAATGGGCCAAAATACCAGCAACAGTGTGTGAAAACCTTGTGAAGACTTACAGAAAACGTTTGACCTGTGTCATTGCCAACAAAGTGTATATAACAAAGTATTGAGAAACGTTTGTTATTGACCAAATACTTACTTTCCACCATAATTTGCAAATAAATTCATAAAAAATCCTACAATGTGATTTTCTGGAGAAAAGAAATCTCATTTTGTCTGTCATTGTTGACGTGTACCTATGATGAAAATTACAGGCCTCTCTCATCTTTTTAAGTGGGAGAACTTGCACAATTGGTGGCTGACTAAATACTTTTTTCCCCCACTGTATATGTCGTACATACTACGCGTCCTGTTGTATAAAAGTGATAATGCCCTCGAAGCAGGTGTTTGGAGAATATATTGGCACTTGGGTTGTTAGGCCTGAGACGAAGTCGAGGGCTGGCAAACCATTCCAATATATCCTCCAAACACAGGCTTCTAGGGCATTATCACTTTTATACAACAGGTTACCAACATATTCAAATAATGATTGACATATTTTCATTAAAAACGTCATCTTGATGAATTTATTCATCCTATTTCGTCCTTCAACAAGATATCGTCCCGAAACAAATCTGGGGTTGCTACCCAAGCCGGCTGGTCGTTCGTTCTATCGGTTCGGTTGCCATAGACGCGACCCAGTCGTTCACGTCTTTTTGTTCTGTAACTATGGACGCGACCCAGTCGTTCAGTCTTTTTGTTCTGTATCTATAGACGCGACCCAGTCGTTCAGTCTTTTTGTTCTGTATCTATAGACGCAACCCAGTCGTTCAGTCTTTTTGTTCTGTATCTATAGACGCGACCCAGTCGTTCAGTCTTTTTGTTCTGTATCTATAGACGCGACCCAGTCGTTCAGTCTTTTTGTTCTGTATCTATAGACGCGACCCAGTCGTTCAGTCTTTTTGTTCTGTATCTATAGACGCGACCCAGTCGTTCAGTCTTTTTGTTCTGTATCTATAGACGCGACCCAGTAGTTCAGTATTTTTGTTCTGTATCTATAGACGCGACCCAGTCGTTCAGTATTTTTGTTTTGTATCTATAGACGCGACCCAGTAGTTCAGTATTTTTGTTCTGTATCTATAGACGCGACCCAGTCGTTCAGTATTTTTGTTCTGTATCTATAGACGCGACCCAGTCGTTCAGTCTTTTTGTTCTGTATCTATAGACGCGACCCAGTCATTCAGTCTTTTTGTTCTGTATCTATAGACATGACCCAGTCGTTCGTTCTAAATGTTTCATTGCCATACTGGCTGGCAACGTTATTATCCCTTCCTTGCTAGCTACCCAACTACGACTAACGTACAGTCACGTCAAACTGTGCAGCCAGAATAACAACAGTTGCTGCATTTGTTTAAGCTGTTTTCTAGAGACATTTATTTGGAGACATCCATAACAATGAACTAATAAGGTGCAATTCTGCCTGGCATAGAAAATGTGCTCTCTCGTCAGGACACTGTTCTTCAGAGGAGCTAGCCAACAACACAGCTAACACAATCACTTCAAACTGAAGCTGGAAAGACTGCAAACTAGCTGCACTTCGTTTCGTTTGACATTTCTTCAATTTACATTTCTTTGTACATATCCATAAAAATGAAGATTCATGATTTCGACTGGCTGAGAAACGCTGCCTGCCTCTCTCTCTCCTCCCGACCCCTACACGTTCATTACTATGGGACAGTTGGAGATCGAATTTGAATATTGAAACAATGTTGCAAATGTCGGAGAGACAGACAGCAAGGTTTATACAAATCTCAGCTGTTGAAAACTAAATGTTAGTCTAAAAGAAATGTGGGATAATGTCTAGATGCTTTTTATAGTGGAGTTCAAGTTCATAACTTCCCTGCCTGGGCTGATGAGACAGTAAATTGCACAGTCAGATGGAACAGAGTAAATAGGCATTTTAACGTCATAGATTTAGCCGGTGGTAACTTGTGGAATAGACACCGACTGGAATGCGGTTTTAACCAATCAGCATTCAGGATTATTCCCACCCGTTGTATAATTACATTTATTCTCTTTTGTTTGGCCAGATTGGCTTTCTCAACCTCGACTAGAACAGTCAGTGGGAAGATATGTAAATCCAAGTAAGGCTTTGATTAATTTATTAACTCAAAGTCCCAGTCAAGTGTGATAATACATACAGTATTTGATCAGGGGTTAGATGGTTTAACACCTCTCTCTCTCTCTCTCTCGCGATCCAGAGGTGAGGAGAGTGCAGGAATATGCAGGTATGTACTTCCTTCTTCCTGTATCATGTTCTCTGTGTTCATGTGTCAAGCACATCATCGCTAAATATAGACACAAAACTGCTGATTGAACTCTTCATTGGTGACTGATGACTTCTCCTCCCCCTTTGTGTCTCTGTGTGTTTCTCTCTCTGCCCCCCTCCCCTTCTACCTCACCCTCTCCTCTCCTCTCCCTCTCAGTGGATGTAACCCTGGACCCTCTCACCGCTCACCCCCGCCTGCTCATCTCCGACGACGGCAAGCAGGTGCGCTGCAGCGACCGCTACCAGCCCGTGCTGGACGGCCCCGAGCGCTTTGACCGTGTGGTCTGCGTCCTCGGGCGCCAGGCCTTCACTTCGGGACGCCATTACTGGGAGGTGAGAACAGAAGCAGGGTTTCATTCCAACAGCCATCAGGTCATAGGTCATAATGGGGCCCGATAGATGGTGGGGCTGAATGCCAAGGACTATTTGAATATATATGTACTCACTTTACAGTGTTGTTGTATTGCATGATGTTGTACTGCAGTGTATTGATTTGTATTCTGACCTCACAAAATGGATTTAAATGGACAATAAAGTTATCGTATTGTATTGTAGGTGGAGGTGGGTGGGAAGACGGACTGGGACCTGGGCGTGGCTAGCCACTCCATCAACAGGAAAGGGAAGATCACAGTAAGCCCCACCCACGGCTACTGGTTCCTGAGCCTCCGGGATAATAATGACTACGCGTTCCGAACTGAACCGTCGACAGCGCTGGGCCTCAACCACAAACCCAACCGGATAGGGATCTACGTAGACTGCGATAAGGGACAGGTGTCGTTCTATAACGTGGACGCTAAGATGCTCATTTATACGTTCACCGACAGCTTCTCGGATGCCATTCATCCCTTCTTCAGCCCATGCACCAATAAGTCTGGCAGGAACGAGGCGCCGCTCGTCATTTGTCCTGTCTCAATGCCTCTGGCCGACTGAGATGGGTTTTAGTTTTTTTAAGTCTGTCCTTGTTCAATGTCCTTCACTGATCCAATAGGACGGGACTGGATAGGTCAAAGCAATATTGTAGAAGCTATAGCTGGAGCACCCAGTTTTCTCATGTCAACAAAGGGAAGTGAACAAGGCCAGAAGAGAGGGAGCAATTTTCTGGAATGAAATAGTCTCTTAGAAACCTTTAGTGGATTTTGGAATGACTCCATTCATAATGACCTCCTGTGTTCTATGGAGCTGACCAATGGATACTCTGGATACTCTGGATACAGAGTCTGGATTGGACTGATCATTCTGACCAATACAACCAACTACAGTCCATCAGTCTGAGAATTAAGGATTTCACCATCTGTCCTTATCATACGATGGATTAATCTGTCTACCTGGGGTCATATGTGTCCCAAATGGCACCCTATTCCCATATAGTGTGCTACTTTTGACAAGCGCCCTATGGGCCAAAAGTATTACAATATTATAGGGAATAGGGTGCCATTTGGGATACAACCACAGTCATACAAATCAAACATATGACTTGTTACTTACTACAATGCAGTTTTTGAAGGATATCCACAATAAACCAAATGTGGACTATGTGGACTGGGAGCAACCGAATAAGACACAGAGACAAACACAAAACATTAAGAACACCTGCTCTTTCCACGACATAGACTGACCAAGTGATTCCAGGGACAAACTATGATCCCTTATTGATGTCACTTATTACATCCACTTCAATCAGTGTAGATGAAGGGGATGAGACAGGTTAAAGAAGGATTTTTAAGCCTTGTGACAAATTGAGACATGGATTGTGTATGTGTGCCATTCAGAGGGTGAATGGGCAAGACAAAATATTGATGTGCATTTGAACGGGGTATGGTAGTAGGTGCCAGGCGCACTGGTTTGTGTCAAGAACTGCAACGCTGCTTGGTTTTTCACACTTAACAGTTTCCCTGTGTGTATCAAGAGTGGTCCACCACTCAATAGACATCCAGCCAACTTGACACAACTTTGTGAAGAATTGGAGTCAACATGGGCCACCATCCCTGTAGAACGCTTTCGACACCTTGTAGAGGCCATGCCCCGACGAACTGAGGCTGTTCTGAGGGGAAAATGGGGTGCAACTCAATATTAGGAAGGTGTTCTTAATGTTTTGTACACTCAGTGTATGTACTATAACTAACACCATATAAAAGGATGTCCCCTTGGTTGTGTTGGCCATCACTGATGCAGAATTACTGATCTTACACAGAGAGCACAATACTTCTGTCCAGATTGTGTAAATGGGCATCAAACAGACATCTATAATTACAATTTATTTGGGGATTTAACCTACCATATTGGATAGCCTGGGTCGAATGAGACAGAATACTTTTTGGAAAACTATATTAGTGACAGAATATATATGAATCATGTTGTAATAAGAGTTAAATTGGAGGCTAATCTAATAAATCATTGCTTGATTTTTTTTTTATAACCCCTGACCTTGTTGAGTTGTCCATCACATATCTTCTTGAACTTTATAGTACAGTATATTATAGGCTATTATATTATATTACATTATACCCTGTTAGAGCCTATTCAATTATCACATTCAATAAGGCTACGAATAAAATATTTATCCATTTGATAGCCTGCATTTTATTACATCTGAAAGCAGGTATAGGGCCTATATCACAACTAATTTATGTAATAGGCAGAATAATTACAGTGTAAACGTGAAGTTTACATGAGGGAGGTTGTAAAACTTCCCGCCGCGATCCCATGCCTGCATCCGCCTATGACTGCAGCTATAGATCACCGAGACAGCGACGCGCCATGGATGTCTGTTGCAGACAGCGTCGGGCGGGGGAGGAGAGGTGGAGACGAGACTGCGTTGAGCAGAGCATCCGAGATAACAGATCATAAAAACACAGCAAGCAGCATGCCGTTTGTGATGGTAACGCGTTCCACTGTCAGATATAATCATCGCTAAGCACTGAACAAATCTCCAAAGCGGTAAGTGCGTCTATATGGTTTTTATTCCGTTTTATTTTTTCATAAAAGCTTTCTTGCACCTGTGGGGGATCCAGGTTGGAGGTTCATATCGAATTGACATTAACTGGGCGTAGGCTATCTGCCCGTCTGTCTGTCTCTATCTCAGGTTGAATAGATTATATTAGATTAATGCCACAATGACAATATAACGAATATGTTGTTGTTGTCCAAATCTATTCGCCGCAGTTTTGCCCATCCGTTGAAACGACTGCGAATGCAACTCCGTTCCAATGGGCATGAAGTGTGTGCGATCATCAACATGAAAAATGTACCATCAGAATAAAAACTACCGGTATGTGATTGAATGGAACAACATTGAACAGGCTATATATTAAATAAACCACCCAAGCAGACTAAGGAACACTTCCTATTCCCAAGGATTTTGTAATTAGGCTATAACCTTCCACAAAAATGTCCCGGACTGCGAATTTATCGATGTCCCTCCCTATTGTTGCGGTGGTGGTGGCACGGGGCTGCGTCGGTCCCAACAGTGGCGCATTTTCATGTACAACAGTGACACTGTCAATTGAGGTAGAAGCCGACCTACCGCGATGCCTTTGCACAGTCCCATTGATAACTGCAGTGGTGTAAAGTAACAAAGTACAAAAAAATATTTGAAGTAGGCTACTATTTAAGTATTCAGACCCCTTGACTTTTGCCACATTGTTACTTTACAGCCTTATTATAAAATTGATTAAATAAAAAAAAATCCTCATCAATCTACACACAATCCCCCCAAATGACAAAGCGAAAACAGGTTTTTAGAAATGTTTGCAAATGTATTAAAAAAAAAAACGGAAAATATTACATTTACATAAGTATTCAGACCCTTTACTCAGTACTTTGTTGAAGCACTTTTGGCAGCGATTACTGCCTTGAGTCTCATTGGATATGACACTACAAGCTTGGCACACCTGTATTTGGGGAGTTTCTCCCATTCTTCTCTGCAGATCCTCTCAAGCTCTGTCAGGTTGGATGGGGAGCGTCGCTGCACAGCTATTCTCAGGTCTCTCCAAAGATGTTCGATCAGGTTCAAATCAGACCAGAGAATCTTGTTTCTCATGGTCTGAGAGTCCTTTAGGTGCCTTTTGGCAAACTCCAAGCGGGCTGTCATGTGCCTTTTACTGAGGAGTGGCTTCCGTCTGGCCACTCTACCACAAAGGCCTGAGTGGTGGAGTGCTGCAGAAATGGTTGTCCTGGAAGGTTCTCCCATCTCCACAGAGGAACTGTGTTCTTGGGGACTTCAATGCTGCAGACATTTTTTGCTACCCTTCCCCAGATCTGTGCCTCGACACAATCCTGTCTCGGAGCTCTATGGACAAGTCCTTCGACCTCATGGCTTGGTTTTTGCTCTGACATGCACTATCAACTGTGGGACCTTATATAGACAGGTGTGTGCCTTTCCAAACCATATCCAATCAATTGAATTTACTGCATGTGGAGTCCAATCAAGTTGTAGAAACATCTCAAGGATGATCAATGGAAACAGGATGCACCTGAGCTCAATTTGGAGTCTCATAGCAAAGGGTCTGAATACTTATGTAAATAAGGTATTTCTGTTTTGTAATTTTTATACATTTGCAAAAAATTCTAAAAACCTGTTTTCACTCTGTCATTATGGGATATTGTGTGTAAATTGATGAGAAAAAAAATATGAATCAATTTTATAATAAGGCTGTACGGTAACAAAATGTGGAAAAAGGAAAGGGGTCTGAATAATTTCCGAATGCACTGTATATATCATTAGACAATATTTTCTATCAAATATAAATGCTTTTGATCCATTTTGATGTGATATTTATAGAATTTCACAGTTTTCTTACTGCACATTTTTCCTGAAGTCCAATGTTGCATTTTTGCCATTCAGTTCCTATTGGGCAAAAACATAACCCAAAACACAACTAAAACAAACTGTAAATACTTTCCAAATGCACTGAATGTACTTTTTACTAGGCTTGTATTTTCCCTGACACCCAACAGTAGGCTAGGCTACTCCATAACATTCCAGTGCTTAGCAGGACCGGAAACAATTGTCACATTCATGCACTTATCAAGAGAACATCCCTGGTCATCCCTACTGCCTCTGATCTGCCGGACTCACTAAACACAGATGCTTAGTTTGTAAATTATGTCAGAGTGTTTTGTAAATGGTCATAGAAATGTGAGTTATAGATCTGTCATTCTCATTGAAAGCAAGTCTAAGAAGTGGTATATCTATTCTATGTGCTCCATTTCTATGCTTCCCATTCTTAAGTTTCATTTTTGCATCTTTTACTTTCCGTTATCTAACCAGCTTCAAACAGCTTAAAATAAAATATTTTTGGTTATGGAAAATATATTTAACAGCGGTTTAGATAGTACAATGATTCTCTACTTGTTTGTTTTGTTACATAAACTGAAATTAGGCGAACTATTAGAATATTAGCAACCAGGAAATGGTGGAGTGATTTCTGCATAGTGCATCTTATTTATTTATTTATTAATTTTATTTTTTTTATTTTTTTTTGGGGGGGGGGGGATGGATCAGCTTAATATTGCAGATAGATTGTATCTTCTATCAATGTAATTGTCAGCATCACTTCCAATCCCCCATGTTTTTTATATATATACTCCCCTTTATTACTTTTCAACCCCGCCATCCTTTCCCTACTTGGAGTAAATTAGTGAACACAATGCCCAGGCCTCTACTTCCGGTCTATACTTACTATCTACACCTTATGGACAGAGTTAATTTTACAATAATTATTATATTATATAATATATATATATATATATATATATATATATATATATATATAATATATATATATATATATATATATATTGCTCTCCTGAACTACTTCTACTCTCAAACCTCTCCGATCATTTTCATGATGTCCATCCGGTTTGCTTCTATATGCCATATCTTTCTAACTGTGCTCTTTCCCAAAAGCTCCCAACATACAACCTATATACTTATTATGGACACAGTATGCTTACATTATTAGCTATCTTTGTTATTATTTGTTGTTATTTGTTATTAGTCCCATCCTTCAACTCTATTCAATAACTCCCATCTATCTCTTAACACCATCCATATAGGATTTCTATTTGCCATATATATTTCAACCGTACTGTGATGTTTTACAAAAGTTCTGAACCTTTCTATTCTCATTACTTCTACAGATTGTGAATAAAAAATAAACATTTTTGCTAAAAGTATTACAGTCCTTTAGCCATTCCTGGACCTGTGTCCAAAAACAAGCTACAAATGGACAGAACCAAAACAAATGATCTAATGATTCTGTATCTTCACAGCAAAATCTGCAGAGCTGGGAAGATTGTATCCCCCATATAAATAACATTCTATTGGTAGCAAGAATTTTATATAATAATTTAAATTGAAAGATTCTAATTTTTGAATCCGGTGTCGTTTTGCATGTCAGTTCATAAACACTATGCCATGGGATCGGTACGTCAAAGATCTCTTCCCAACTATTTTGCAATCTATTTCTGCATAGTGCATCTTTACGTATATTTAAAACCAGATACTTAGATTTGATTTTTACTCAAGTAATATTTTACTGGGTGACTTTCACTTCTACTTCAGTCATTTTCTATTAGGGTCTTTACTTTTACTCAAGTATGTCAATTGGGTACTTTTTCCACCACTGGATAACTGTCGATGGTAACCTAAATCAATTATAAAGAGAGGGGATTGAGTTTGAATGTGGAATGGAATGAGCTTCTCTCTGTTCTGTGTTTTATTTTCTCCCCATTGTATTTTAGGTTACATAACACTCGAGGCTATTCCCCTTCCATTGTTTCCGTATTAGGGAGGATTCTGTGAATTGGGCTAGTACCCAATCCCCATGGTAAAACTGTAAGAAATGACTCTTTCTTCCTCTAGTCCCACGGGCTAAGCTTTGGGGGCTGAGATAAGCTTCTTTAGTGAGCACGTCAGTGAGTCGTTTAGTCGTGCCTTCGTCTGCAACACTGGACTGGACTCACAGCTGGGCGCTTCTAATGATATGGAAAAAGCCGCAGTAGGATTAAATTAAAGGTCAAAGATTATTGTAGACGTGCGTCAGAGATGGCACCCTATTCCCCCATGGGCTCTTGTTAAAAGAAGTGCACTAGGCTGCCATTCGGGACACAGACTAGGGCTCTATCCAGCGGATTGATAGCCTACAGTACCAGAGTACGTTTGGCCAGAAGTTGCCACCTGGCACAGATCTAAAGAAAATTATCTACTTTACCATTATGACTTTGCCAGTAACACTTTAGTTTATTAGACTTTTACGTAAAGATATCATAGAATTATTCCCAAACACCTGCGACAAGCAACCTCAGATGTGTGAGTGCTTTTCCTATTCACAGGTCTATGATCAGCCATACCCAAATCATGACCGTAATTAGAGGGGAAAGTGTAAAACTGACCTTAGATTAGTGTCTAGGCCTAGGGGCAACTTTGTCCTGCTTCTAGTTCTAAGAGGCGGTTGAGTCTGAGGGATCTTTTTGGCAGAAAAAGGCGGAAGCCAGAAGAAACTGTTGTTGAGGAGCTGTCACCGTTACAAAGACATCAGTGTGTGGTGTCTTTGTGAAATTGCTACTCGGTCGAGTAGACACAGATATTAGTCTCTCTTTCTCTCTTTCTCTCCCTTTCTCATTCCCCATCTCGCTCCCCCTTTTTCTCTGTCCATCTCTCTTGTTCTCCCTCTCTCTCCGTCTCTATCTCCTTACATCGTTCCTTGTCATGTTCTCTGCAGGAGGGCAATGATGACATCACATAATCAGACTGACACAGTGTGATCCATCATTCCTGGCCTGACGTTGACATGGCAACAGGCAGGAAGGGTGAGTCCTTGACTTCTATGTGTGTTTGTGTGTGTGTCTGTTTCTGTCCGTCCATCCCTCTGTCTGTGTGAGTGCAACTGATATTGGCCGGATTTTAATTCATTAATCTGCCAGTCATTGTCTCTAAGTGCATGGATTTTCAATTCCATTCCCACTGTTTGTAAAGCCCCTAATGCAATGTCAGACAGACTCTCCCTCTCTCTCCTCTCCTCTCTCTCTCTCCTCTCTCTCTCTTCTCTTCTCCTTTTCTTCCTTCTTTCTTTCTCCTTCTCTCTCTCTTTCCCCTCTTCGTCTTCCTCTCTCTTTTTTCCTCTCTCTTCCCCTCCTCCCTCTCTCTCTCCCATACCCCTCTCTCCTCCTTCTCCCTTCCCTTCCCCTCCCCTCTCTCTCCCCCTTCTCCTTTTTCTTTCCCGTTCCTCCTCTCTTTTTTCTTCTTTTCTCTCCCTTTTTTCTTTCTTTCTCCTTCCTCTCCCCCTTTCCTCTTGTCCTCCCATAAAAACAATAAAAATTTTTACATATACGGGCCCTTCCTCTATTTTTCTCTACTTCCTTTTTTTTTCTTCCCCCCGACCAGTCCCCCCTTGACTCCCTCCCCCGGGTCCCTCGAAGGGGGGGCCCCCTTCCCTACGACCCCGATCCCAGGGCTCCCCCCTTTACCCGGGGACAAAGCCCAACCCGGGGGGCCCCCC
>JAGTTL010000328.1:0-57000 GCA_036851935.1 Coregonus suidteri | reverse complement strand
GCCATGCTGTCTGAGGAGACGAGCGACTGCTAGTCTAGGGGGAGAGCGGACAGTTGTCTATCGGTGGAGAAAAGCCTGGAATGCTGTTGTCTGGGTGGAGAGAGGACTCTCTGGCTGATCTGCTGGTTGGAGAGAGGACTCAAAGGCGTCTGTCTGGGGGAGAGAGGGACTGCTGTCTCTGACTGGTGGAGAGGGGTACTTGCTGTCGGGTGGGAGAAAGGACTTGCTGTCCGGTCTGGTGGGAGAGAGGACCTGCTGTCTGGGGGGAGAGAGAGCAGGTACTTCTAGCCCTGAGAGAGTCTGCTGTCTGACAGTAGGAGGACTCCTGTCCTCCGGAGAGCTGTCTGCGTATGGGGGAGAAAGGACTAGACCTGTAAGTCTGAGGCTGGTGGCGAGGGACTGTCCTGGTCTGTCTGGGGGGCAGAGAGGACTGGCTGTCTGGGTGGGGGAGAGAGGACTGCTGTCTGTCTGGGGGGAGAGAGGACTGCTGTCTGTCTGGGGGGAGAGAGGACTGCTGTCTGTCTGGGGGGAGGAGGACTGCTGTCTGGGGGAGAGAGGACTGCTGTCTGGGAGGAGAGAGGATGCTGTCTGTCTGGGGGGAGAAAGGACTGCTGTCTGGGAAGAGAGAGGACTGCGGTCGTGTCTAGGGGGGAGAGAGGACTGCTGTCTGGGGGGAGAGAGGACTGCTGTTCTGTCTGGGGGAGAGAGGACTGCTACGTCTTTCTGGGGGGAAGAGAGGGACTGCTGTCGGGGGGAGGGAGAGGACCTGTCTGTGCTGTCTTGGGGAGGAGAAAGACCTGTCGCTGTCTGGGGGAGGGAGACGCGTAGCTGGGTCATTGGGGGGATAGAGAGATGCTGTCTGTCTGGGGGAGAGAGGAGGGCTTTGACACTGTCTGTTTTGCTGGGTCTGTGGGAGGGGTAGAGAAGGACTGCTTTCTGTCTGGGGATCGGACTGCTGTCTTGGGAAGAGAGAGGAGACTGATGTCTGTTGGGAGAGAGCCCAGACCTGGTCTGCAAATTTCCTGGGGGGGGAGAGGACTGCTGACGGGGGGTGAGAGAGGACTACGTCTCGGGGTTGTCAGGACGGCTGTCGGGTGGGAGAGAGGAATGCTTGTTCCTGTATGGTGGGATGAGATGGTACATGTTGTCTAGGGCGAGCTCAAGTCTACTGTCTGGGGGGAGAGAGGAACTGTCTGTCTGGGGGGAGAGAGGACTGCTGTCGTCCGGGGGGAGAGAGGACTGCGTCTGGGGGAGAGAGGGACTACTGTCTGGGTGGGAGAAAGGACTGCTGTGCTGAGCAGAAATTATATGATTAATTTAAATACTAAATACACCCCTCTTACCCATCTCCCCCTCTCCCCTCCTAACTCCAGAACTAACTTGGTCATACATCCGTCCCCCCCTCCTCCTCCTGCCCCAATTGTTGATCTAACTGAGTCAACAATTCTCACCTTCAAATCTCTAAAATTACTCCTCCCTACCATAGTGTCACCACACTGTACCCCGCATCAGTAATAACAACATAAATTCTCTCACAAACAGATACAGCGAGGAAGAGAGGAAGAAGAGGCGAAGCGTGATTGTTTACATAACCCCAATTCTTCTTCCTCCACAATAACATACATGAATTATTAAAGCAAGTGAGGACCTCATATCTCCTCCTCTCAAAGAGTCGCTCATCTCCACTACGTATCCATGAAATTGCTATCTGATGTGAGCAATCACATCTACCTCACACTCCGTAATTCGAGCATGTTACGATACTACAGATCAATGTGTGAATACAACATACTCGAAAATAGCGATAGTCCTCTCAAATTCCCACCTCTCCCTCATCTCCTCCTCCCCTTCCTGACGTATCTCGTATTCCTAAGGCTAGCATCGTCTTCTCACCTCCCGAAATAATATCTTAAGATAGTCCCTCAATCGACTGTCATTTGCCATTCTCAAAAAAAATAATGTTTACTCGCCTGGAGATCTCATACATTATCCAAAGTGTGTAATAAGTGAGGGAGCTGGTCCTCTTTCCGGTATGCTCGGTTCAGATCCTCCGTTCGTCTTATCAGGGAGGCCTTACTAGCATCTCAATCCGTCGCTAGAGTCTCTGTCAGCGTGTAAGGACTATCGCGGGTTATCCCTGTACCTCCCGGTTGTAGGTAAGGGGGGCGCTCTCAACTATATATGAATATCTCCCGACTATCCTCTCCCTTCAACCTCTGTTGTGAAATAGCGTGGGCGCCCCTCTAGGTTCGCTCACTCCGTCATCCGTCGTTACGGGGGTCGGTTCGTCCTCTATTTCTCACCTCCTCCCGTTCTCAAGGTTGGTCAGTGGAACCTGTAGAAGCACAGTCCCGTGTTCAGTGGAAACCAAATAGGCGTGTTGACGCGCTGCCTCGGGCTCTCCAATCGGAAGGTCGTCTCTGGTCCAGTAGCCTCCTCCCGTGTGTGGGATCGTCGCTCTCCACCGCGCTCGGCGAGGGCTCCTCGGTTGCGTCGATATCAAAAAAAAAATAGGGGGGGAGGGTCGTCTCTCTTCTCAGTCGGACTCTAGTTTCTCTACTTACAACCGCTCCCTGCTCTAACCGTCTCCGTGTCGGAAGTAGCCGCGTCCGCGGGCGCGGGGATTACCATTCCTCTCCCCCTACGTATTCAGACTCATACAGTCTCCTCGCTGTTAATCATGGGTCTCGGTCTCGTCTCTCCCGTTCCTCTACCTCTATACCTCCTTCTCCCCCGTCGTCTACATCGTCTCTCCTCTCACACATCCTCCTCTCTCTCTACCTTCTCTCCTCTTCTCTACCACCCGCTCCTTCTTCTCCTTCTCCTGTCCTCTGCCTTCTCTATTATCCTCATTCCTCTCCCTCTCTCTTCCATCTCCTCTCCTCTCTACGCTCTCCTCCCTTCTCTAATCCCTCTCCGTCTCTTCGTGTCCATCCTCTCTCTTTCTCTACATCTTGCTCCTGTCTCTACTTCCTCTCGTCCTCTTCGTCCTCTCCTTTCTATTCCCTCCTATTTCTCTCTACCTCTCCTTTCCTTCTTCCACCTCTCCTTCTCTACCTCCTCTCCTCTCTCTCCTCCGCTTCTTCTCTCCTTCTCCTCCTCCATTCCCTCTCTACTCCTTCTCTTCCTCTTCTCTCTCTTCTCTACTCCTCCCTTTCTCTACCTCCTCTCCTTCTCTAATACCTTCTCTTCTCCCTTACTCTCTTCTCCCTCTCCTTCTCTATCTCCTCTCCTTCCTACCTCCTCTCGATTCTCTCCTCCTCTCCTTCTCTCCGCTCCTCTCCTTCTCCTCTCCTCTCCTCTCCTTCTCCTCCTCCCTCTCCTTCTCTACCTCCTCTCATCTCTCTACCTCCCTCTCCTTCTCTTCCTCCTCTCACCTCTCCTACTTCCTCTCCCTTCTCTATTCCCTACCTCTTCTTACTCTACCTCCTCTCCTTCTCTAACCTCCTCTCGTCCTCTTCTCCTCTCTTTCTCTACCTTCTCTCCTTCTCTTACCTCCTCTCCTCTCCTTCTCTATCTCCTCCCCCTTCTCTACCTCCTCTCTTCTCTAACTCCTTTCCCTTCTCTCTACCTCCTCCCCCTCTCTTCCTCCTCTCCTCTCCTTCTCCTATCTCCTCTCCTTCTCTACCTTCTCCTCTTCTCTACCTCCTCCCCTTCTCTACCCTCTCTTCTCTTCTCCTCTCCTC
Source organism: Coregonus suidteri (assembly GCA_036851935.1). Lineage (NCBI taxonomy): Eukaryota > Metazoa > Chordata > Actinopteri > Salmoniformes > Salmonidae > Coregonus > Coregonus suidteri. The sequence continues at coordinate 53,314 of JAGTTL010000328.1, read as the reverse complement.
TTCCTCTCCTCTCTCCTTCTCGCCTCCTCTCGTCTCCTCCTTCTCCTCTCCTCTCTTCCTTCTCTCCTCTCCTCTCTTCTCTCTAATCCTTCTCCTCCTCTAACCTCTCCCCTCTCCTTCTCTACTTGCCTCTTCTTCTCTACTCCTCTCCTCCTCTCTCCTCCTCTCCTCTTTCCTTCTCATACCTCCTCTCCTTCCCATCTCTAATCTTCCTCTCCTTCCTCTACCTCCTCTCCTCCTACTTCTCTTCCCTACTCCTCTCCTTCTCTACCTCCTCTCCTGTCTCTACTCTTCCTCTCCTCTCCTTCTCTACCTCCTCCTCCTTCTCTCTCCTCTCCTCTACCTCCTCTCCTCCTCCTCTTCTCTCCTCTCCTTCATCTCCTCTCTTCCTCTCGCTCTCCTTCTCCTCCTCCTCATCCTTCTCTATCTCCTTCCTTCTCTTCCTCTCTCTCCTTCTCTCCTCTCCTCTCCTCTCCTTCTCTCTTCTCTCCTTCTCTACTCCTCTTCCTTCTTCTTCCTCCTCTCCTCTCCTCTCCTCCCTTCTTTTCCTCCTCTTCTTTTCTCCTTCTCTATCTCCTCTCCTTTCTCTCCTCTCCTTCTCTACCTCCTCTCCTCCTCCTCTCTTTCCTTCCTCTTTCTACTCCCCTCTCCTCTCCTTCTCTTGCCTCATCTCCTTCTCTTTTCCCTTCTCCTTCTCTACCTCCTCTCCTCTCTTCCTCCATCCTTCTCTCCTCCTCTACTTCTCTATCTCCTCCTTTTCTCTACCTCCTCCCCTCCTTCTCATTCCTCCTCTCTCCTTTTCTTCCTCCTCTCCTCCTTCTACCTCCTTGTCCTCCTCTCCTTCTAAACCTCCTCTCCTTTCCTCTTACCCTCCTCTCCTTCTCCTCCTCCTCTTCCTATCTCCCTTCTCCTCTCCTTCTCTATTCTTCTCTCCCTTCTCTCCTCCCTCCTCTCCTTCCTCTATCCTCCTCTTTTCTCCTCTTCCTCCTTCTCCTTTCCTTCCTTTTCCTCTCTCTCTCTCCTCCTCTCTCTATCTCCTCTCCTCCTCTATAACTCCTCTCCTCTCCTCCTCCTCTCTTCTCCTCTACCTCCTCTCTCTCCTTCTCTATTCCTCTCTTCTCTCCTCCCTCCTTCTCTACCTCCTCTCCTCTCCATTTCATCTTCTCCTCCTTCCTCCTCTACCCTTCTCCTCTCCTTCTACCTCTTCTCTCTCTCCTCTACCTCCTCTCACTTCTCCTTCCTTCCTCCTCTCCTCTCTAACCTCTCCATTCTCTACTCGCCTCTTCTTCTCCTCCTCCTCCTCCTCTTCCTCTCTCCTCCACCTTCCTCTCCTCCTCTTCTCCTCCTATCCTCTCCTTCCTTCTCTCCTCTCTCTCCTCCTCTCCTCTTCCTCCTCTCCTTCTCTACCTCCTCTCCTTCTCTACCTTCCTCTCCTTCTCTCCTCCTCTCCTCTCTCTTCCTCCTCTCCCTCTCCTTTCTTCCTCCTCTCCTCTCCCTCTTCTCCTCTCCTTCTCTACCTCCTCTCTTCTCCTTCTCTTCTCCCTCTCTCTCCTTCTCTTCTCCTGTCTCCTTCCTCTACCTTCCTCTCCTTCTCCCACTCTTCTCCTCTCCTTCTTTTCCTCCTCTCCTCTCCTTCTCTATCTCCTCTCCTTCTCTTTCCTCCTCTCCTTCTCTTCCTCCTCTCCTTCTCTCCCCTCCTCTCCTTCCTCTATCTCCTTTCCTTCTCTCCCTCCTCTCCTTCTCTACCTCTCTCCCTTTCCTCCTCTCTCCTTCTCCTCCTCCTCTCCTTCTCTACCTCCTCTCCTTCTCTTCCTCCTCTCCTTCTTCTTCCTTCCTCTCCTTCTCTACTCCTCTCCTTCTCTCCTCTCCTCCCTTTTCTCCTTCTCATCCCCTACTCATCTCCTCTCCTTCTCTACCGCCTCTCCTTCTCTACCTCCTCTCTCTCCTTCTCTACCTCTCCTTCCTCTACCTTCTCCTCTCATTCTCTTCTCTCCTCTCCTTCTCCATCCCTCCTCTCTGCTCCTGTCCTCCTCTCCTTCTCCTTCTCCAGCCCCTTCCTCTCCTTCTCTTCTCCTCTCCTTCTTCTTCATCTCCTCTCCTTCTCTACCTCCTCTCCTTCTCCTCTCCTCTCCTTTCCTTCTATACCTCTCCTCTCTCCCTCTCCTCTCGTCTCTTCTCTACCCTCCTCTCCTTCTCTTCCTCCTCTCCTTCTCTCCCTCTCTCCTCCTCTCCTTCTCTCCTTCTCTCCTCCTCTCCTTCTCTATCTCCTCTCCTTCTCTTTTCCTCCCTTCTCCTCCTCTCCTTCTCTTCCTCCTCTCCTTCTCTATCTCTCTCTCCTTCTCTTCCTCCTCTCCTTCTCTATCTCCTCTCCTTTTCTATCTTCTCTCCTTTCTCTACCTCCTCTCCTCTCCTTCTCTATCTCCTTTCCTCTCTACTCTCCTCTCCTCTCTACCTCCTTTCCTCCTCTCCTCTACTCCTACCCCCTCTCCTTCCTCTTTGTCCTTCTCCTCTCCTCTCCTTCTCTTTTCTCCCTCCCTCTCTTCCTCCTACCTCTCCTTCCCTTCTCCTCTCTTCTCTCCTTTTCTATACTCCTCTCTCCTCTCCTGTCTCTATCCTTCTCTCCTTTTCTATCTCCTCCTCTCCTCTCCTTCCTCTTCCTCCCGTCTCCTCTCCTTCTCTACCCTCCTCTCCTCTACCTTCCCTTCTCCTCTCCTTCTCTTTCTCTCCCTCTCCTTCACCTACCGACCTCTCCTTCTCTATCCTCCTCTCCTCTCTCTACCTCCTCTCCTTCTCTACTCTCCTCTCCTTCTCTACCTCTCCTCCTTCTCTACCTCCCTCCACTCCTCTCCTTCTCTCCTCCTCTTCTTCTCTCTCCTCCTCTGCCTCTCCTCTTCCTCCACTCTCCTCCTCTCTACCTCCTCTCCTTCCTCTACCCCTCTCTCCTTCCTCCTCTACTCCTCTCCTTCTCTACCTCCTCCTCTCCTCTCCTCCTCCCTTCTCTAACCGCCTCTTTTTCTCCTCTCTCCTCTCCTCTCCCCCCTCTCTTCCTTCTTAGCCTCCTTCTCTTCTGCCTCTTTTTCTCTCCCTCCTCATCTCTCTCTACCCTCCCTTATTTCCTTCTCTACTCGCCTCTTGCATCTCCTCCTCCTTCCTCTCCCTTCTCTGTATCCTCTCCTCTCTCTACCTCCTCTCCTTCTCTACCGCCTCTTTCTTTCTCTACCTACTCTCCTCTCCTTCTCTTCCTCTTCTCCTTCTCCTTCCTCCTCTCCTTCTCTCCTTCTCTACCTTCTCTCCTCCCTTCTCTATCTCCCTCATTCCTTCTCCTCTCCTTTCCTAAACCTCTCTTCTCCTTTGCCTCCTCTCCTCTCCTTCTCCCTCCTCCTCTCCTTCTCTACCTCCTCTCCTTCTCTTCCTCCTCTCCTTCTCTTACCTCTTCTCCTCTCCTTCTTTACTCTTCTCCTTCTCTACCTCCTCTCCTTCTCTACCTCCTCTCCTTCTCTTCCTCCTCTCCTTCTCTACCTTCTTCTCCTCTCCTTTCTTTACTCCTCTCCTTCTCTACCTCCTCTCCTTTCCCTCTCTACCTCCTCCTCCTCTCCCTTCTCCCCTCTCTAACCTCCTCTCCTCCTCTTCCCCTCTCCTTCTCTCCTTCTCTACCTCCTCCCTTCTCCTCCTCCTCTCCTTCTCTATCTCCTCTCCTTCTCTTCCTCCCTCTCCTTCTCTTCCTCCTCTCCTCTCTACCTTCTCTCCTTCTCTACCTCTTCTCCTTCTCTTCCTCCTCTCCTTTTCTATCTTCTCTCTTTCTCTACCTCCTCTCCTCTCCTTCTCTATCTCCTTTCCTTCTCTACCTCCTCTCCTTCTCTACCGCCTCTCCTCTCCTTTTCTACCCCCTCTCTCTCCTTCTCTTCCTCCTCTCCTTCTCCACCTCCTCTCCTTCTCTACCTCCTCTCCTTTCCTTCTCTATCTCCTCTCCTTTTCTACCTCCTCTCCTCCCTTCTCCACCTCCTCTCCTCTCCTTCTCTACCTCCTCTCCTTTTCTACCTCTTCTCCTCTCCTTCTCTACCTCCTCTCCTCTCCTTCTCTACCTCCTCTCCTCTGCCTCCTCTCCTCTCCTTCTCTACCTCCTCTCCTTCTCTACCTCTTCTCCTCTACCTCCTCTCATTCTCTACCTTTTCACCTCTCCTTCTCTATCTCCTCTCCTTCACTACCACCTCTCCTTCTCCACCTCCTCTCCTTCTCTATCTCCTCTTCTTCTCTACCTCCTCTCCTTCTCTACCTCATCTCCTCTCCTTCTCTACCTCCTCTCCTTCTCTACCTCTTCTCCTCTACCTCCTCTCCTTCTCTACCTTTTCTCCTCTCCTTCTCTATCTCCTCTCCTTCACTACCACCTCTCCTTCTCTATCTCCTCTTCTTCTCTACCTCCTCTCCTTCTCTACCTCCTCTCCTCTCCTTCTCTACCGCCTCTTGTTCTCCTCCTCCTCTCATCTCCTCTCCTTCTCTACCTACTCCCCTTCTCTTCTGCCTCTTCTTCTCTTCCTCCTCTCCTCTCCTTCTCTACCTCCTCTCCTTCTCTACCTCCTCTCCTTCTCTACCTCTTCTCCTCTCCTTCTTACTCCTCTCCTCTCCTTCTCTACCTCCTCTCCTTCTCTATCTCCTCTCATTCTCACCCTACTCTCCTTCTCTACCTTCTCTCCTTCTCTACCCCCTCTCCTTCTCTACCTCCTCACCTTCTCTTCATCCTCTCCTTCTCTCCCTCCTCTCCTTCTCTACCTCCTTTCCTTCTCTCCCTCCTCACCTTCTCTACCTCTTCTCTTCTCCTTCTTTACTCCTCTCCTCTCCTTCTCTCCCTCCTCTCCTTCTCTTCCTCCTCTCCTTCTCTACCTCCTCTCATTCTCTTCCTCCACTCCTTCTCTACCTCCTCTCCTTCTCTACCTCCTCTCCTTCTCTACCTCCTCACCTTCTCTTCCTCCTCTCCTTCTCTCCCTCCTCTCCTTCTCTACCTCCTCTCCTTCTCTATCTCCTCTCCTTCTCTACCTCATCTCCTCTCCTTCTCTACCTCTCCTTCTCCACCTCCTCTCCTCCTCTATCTCCTCTCCTTCTCCACCTCCTCTCCTTCTCCACCTCCTCTCCTTCTCTACCTCCTCTCCTTCTCTACCTCTCCTTCTCTACCTCCTCTCCTTCTCTACCTCCTCTCCTTCTCTACCTCCTCTCCTTCTTTTCCGACTTGAACAGACATGAACTGACTAGGTCCAGTCTGTATTCAGTCTGGGTCTATAGAGTGGTATTTGGTATTTTTTGTGTTTTATTAGGATCCCCATTTGCTGTTGCAAAAGCAGCAGCTACTCTTCCTGGGGTCCACACAAAACATGAAAAATGACATAATACAGAACATTAACAGACAAGAACAGCTCAAGGACAGAACTACATCAATTTAAATAAAGGCACACGTAGCCTACATATCAATACATACACACAAAATATCTAGGTAAAATAGGGGAGAGGCGTTGTGCCGTGAGGTGTTGCTTTATCTGTTTTTTTAAACCAGGTTTGATGTTCATTTGAGAAATAGGAGATGGAACCGAGTTCCATGCAATAACGGCTCTATATAATACTGTTTGCTTTCTTGAATTTGTTCTGGATTTGGGGACTGTGAAAAGACCCCTGGTGGCATGTCTGGTGGGGTAAGTGTGTGTGTCAGTGCTGTGTGTAAGTTGACTATGCAAACAATTTTGGATTTTCAACACATTAGTGTTTCTTATGAAAACAAGAAGTGATGCAGTCAGTCTTTCCTCAACTCTTAGCCAAGAGAGACTGGATGCATAGTATTTATATCAGCCCTCTGATTACAATGAAGAGCAAGACGTGCCGCTCTGTTCTGGGCCAGCTGCAGCTTAACTAGGTATATCCTTGCAGCACTGGACCACACGACTGGACACTAATCAAGATTAGACAAAACTAGAGCCTGCAGGACTTGCTTTTTGGAGTGTGATGTCAAAAAAGCAGAGCATCTCTTTATTACGGACAGACCTCTCCCCATCTTTACAACCATTGAATCTAAATGTTTTGACCATGACAGTTTACAATCTAAGGCAGGGTTTCCCAACCCTGTTCCAGGAGAGCTATCCTCCTGTAGGTTTTAACTCCAGCCCTGTTCCTGGAGAGCTATCCTCCTGTAGGTTTTAACTCCAACCCTGTTCCTGGAGAGCTACCCTCCTGTAGGTTTTAACTCCAACCCTGTTCCTGGAGAGCTACCCTCCTGTAGGTTTTCGCTCCAACCCCAGGTGTTACTAACCTGATTCATCTTTTCAACCTGCTAATTATTAGAAACAGGTGTGCTAGATTAGGGTTGGAGCAAAAACCTACAGGACGGTAGCTCTCCAGGAACTGGGTTGGGCAATCCTGATTTACATTTACATTTTAGTCATTTAGCAGACGCTCTTATCCAGAGCGACTTACAGTTAGCACATACAGTGGGGAAAAAAAGTATTTAGTCAGCCACCAATTGTGCAAGTTCTCCCACTTAAAAATATGAGAGAGGCCTGTAATTTTCATCATAGGTACACGTCAACTATGACAGACAAATTGAGGGAAAAAAATCCAGAAAATCACATTGTAGGATTTTTTATGAATTTATTTGCAAATTATGGTGGAAAATAAGTATTTGGTCAATAACAAACGTTTCTCAATACTTTGTTATATACCCTTTGTTGGCAATGACACAGGTCAAACGTTTTCTGTAAGTCTTCACAAGGTTTTCACACACTGTTGCTGGTATTTTGGCCCATTCCTCCATGCAGATCTCCTCTAGAGCAGTGATGTTTTGGGGCTGTCGCTGGGCAACACAGACTTTCAACTCCCTCCAAAGATGTTCTATGGGGTTGAGATCTGGAGACTGGCTACGCCACTCCAGGACCTTGAAATGCTTCTTACGAAGCCACTCCTTCGTTGCCCGGGCGGTGTGTTTGCGATCATTGTCATGCTGAAAGACCCAGCCACATTTCATCTTCAATGCCCTTGCTGATGGAAGGAGGTTTTCACTCAAAATCTCTTGATACAAGGCTCCATTCATTATTTCCTTTACACGGATCAGTCATCCTGGTCCCTTTGCAGAAAAACAGCCCCAAAGCATGATGTTTCCACCCCCATGCTTCACAGTAGGTATGGTGTTCTTTGGATGCAACTCAGCATTCTTTGTCCTCCAAACACGACTAGTTGAGTTTTTACCAAAAAGTTATATTTTGGTTTCATCTGACCATATGACATTCTCCCAATCCTCTTCTGGATCATTCAAATGCACTCTAGCAAACTTCAGACGGGCCTGGACATGTACTGGCTTAAGCAGGGGGACACATCTCGCACTGCAGGATTTGAGTCCCTGGCGGCGTAGTGTGTTACTGATGGTAGGCTTTGTTACTTTGGTCCCAGCTCTCTGCAGGTCATTCACTAGGTCCCCCCGTGTGGTTCTGGGATTTTTGCTCACCGTTCTTGTGATCATTTTGACCCCACGGGGTGAGATCTTGCGTGGAGCCCCATATCGAGGGAGATTATCAGTGGTCTTGTATGTCTTCCATTTCCTAATAATTGCTCCCACAGTTGATTTCTTCAAACCAAGCTGCTTACCTATTGCAGATTCAGTCTTCCCAGCCTGGTGCAGGTCTACAATTTTGTTTCTGGTGTCCTATGACAGCTCTTTGGTCTTGGCCATAGTGGAGTTTGGAGGGTGACTGTTTGAGGTTGTGGACAGGTGTCTTTTATACTGATAACAAGTTCAAACAGGTGCCATTAATACAGGTAACGAGTGGAGGACAGAGGAGCCTCTTAAAGAAGAAGTTACAGGTCTGTGAGAGCCAGAAATCGTGCTTGTTTGTAGGTGACCAAATACTTATTTTCCATCATAATTTGCAAATAAATTCATTAAATATCCTACAATGTGATTTTCTGGATTTTTTTCCCTCATTTTGTCTGTCCTAGTTGACGTGTACCTATGATGAAAATTACAGGCCTCTCTCATCTTTTTAAGTGGGAGAACTTGCACAATTGGTGGCTGACTAAATACTTTTTTTCCCCACTGTACATTATTTTATCGAACCCACAACCCTGGCGTTGCAAACGCCATGCTCTACCAACTGAGCTACATCCCCTGCCGGGCCATTCCCTCCCCTAACCTGGACGACGCTGGGCCAATTGTGCGCCGCCCCATGGGTCTCCCGGTCGCGGCCGGCTACGACAGAGCCTGGATCTAAGGTAACACCAAGTAATTTAGTCTCCTCAGCTTGTTCAACAGCCAGACTTATTAGCCACTCCTTTTGCCCCGTCTCTTTCAACCAGACAGTTTTTCAGTTCCTCATCAATCCATGGAGCCTTAACAGTTCTAACAGTCAGTTTCTTAACAGGTGCATGTTTATCAATAATTGGAAGAAGCAATTTCATAAATGCATCAAGTGCAGCGTCTGGATGCTCCTTATTAATCACATCAGACCAACAGATATTGTTAACCCAGTGGGAGGTGACTATTTAATTCAGTGGTTTGTGACTGTATGGTGGGTGGAGTGCAGTGACAGGTAGCGAGGCGCTGTGGTAGGGAGGGAGGGAGGGAGGGGGAGGGGGAGGAGGGGTAGGGAGGGAGGGAGGGAGGGGGAGGGGGAGGGGGAGGGGGAGGGGGAGGGAGGGAGGGAGAGGGAGGGAGGGAGGGAGGGAGGGAGGGAGGGAGGGAGGGAGGGAGAGGGAGGGAGGGAGGGAGGGAGGGAGGGAGGGGGAGGGAGGGGGGGGGAGGGGGGTGCATTTATTTTAAACAAAAAAGTAAGAATAAAACAACAACAAAAAAAGTGTTGAGAAAAAAAGAGCAGAAGTAAAAATAAAGTGACAGTAGGGAGGCTATATATACAATAGAATAAAGTGACAGTAGGGAGGCTATATATACAGGGGGGTACCGTTGCATAGTCAATGTGCGGGGGCACCGGCTAGTTGAGGTAGTTGAGGTAATATGTACATGTGGGTAGAGTTAAAGTGACTATGCATAAATACTTAACAGAGTAGCAGCAGCGTAAAAAGTATGGGGTGGGGGGGCAGTGCAAATAGTCCGGGTAGCCATGATTAGCTGTTCAGGAGTCTTATGGCTTGGGGGTAGAAGCTGTTGAGAAGTCTTTGGACCTAGACTTGGCACTCCGGTACCGCTTGCCGTGCGGTAGCAGAGAGAACAGTCTATGACTAGGGTGACTGGAGTCTTTGACAATTTTGAGGGCCTTCCTCTGACACCGCCTGGTATAGAGGTCCTGGATGGCAGGGAGCTTTGCCCCTGTGATGTACTGGGCCGTACGCACTACCCTCTGTAGTGCCTTGCGGTCAGAGGCCAAGCAGTTGCCATACCAGGCGGTGATGCAACCAGTCAGGATGCTCTCGATGGTGCAGCTGTAGAATTTTTTTGAGGATCTGAGGACCCATGCCAAAATCTTTTTAGTCTCCTGAGGGGGAATAGGCTTTGTCGTGCCCTCTTCACGACTGTCTTGGTGTGTTTGGACCATGATAGTTCGTTGGTGATGTGGACACCAAGGAACTTGAAGCTCTCAACCTGTTCCACTACAGCCCCGTCGATGAGAATGGGGGCGTGCTCAGTCCTCTTTTTTTTCCTGTAGTCCACAATCATCTCCTTTGTCTTGGTCACGTTGAAGGAGATGATTGTGGACTACAGGAAAAAAAAGAGGACTGAGCACGCCCCCATTCTCATCGACGGGGCTGTAGTGGAACAGGTTGAGAGCTTCAAGTTCCTTGGTGTCCACATCACCAACGAACTATCATGGTCCAAACACACCAAGACAGTCGTGTGTTTGGCCTATTTACAAATACTTATTTAGAATTGTAACTATTTTACTTTGGTCCTTTAGAGAGTTCAATCAGTGCATTTTTGCTACTTTTCCCCCCTCAGTTTTCAAAAACGTTCGAAACTCTTAAAAAAAAGTTTTTCGATCACATTTTTCCCAACACAGAATTAGGCATATAATTGGAATAATTGTTTTCAATAGACCTATTATTGTAGGACTTTGTTGGGTGTTGAAATCCACACAAGGACTATTAAAGTATATATTAGTTAATATAGGCCATTGCCTTTTCACACGTAGGGAGAATATATTTTATTCATGTAATTTTACAGTCTACTAACGATGATGCAGTCCCACAACATTAATAATGTTATTATGCATAGGTAGTTGCAGCATATCTCTCCCTCTCCCTCCCTCCCTCCCTCCCCCTCCCCCCTCCCTCCCCCTCCCTCCCCCTCTCCTCCCTCCCTCCCTCCCTCCTCCCTCCCTCCCTCCCTCCCTCCCTCCCTCCCTCCCTCCCTCCCTCCCTCCCTCCCTCCCCTCCCTCCCTCCCTCCCTCCCTCCCTCCCTCCCTCCCCCCTCCCTCCCCCCCCCCCCTCCCCCTCCCCCTCCCCCTCCCCCCCCTCCCTCCCTCCCTACCCCCTCCCTCCCCCTCCCCCTCCCTCCCTCCCTCCCTACCCCTCCCTCCCCCCTCCCCTCCCTCCCTCCCTCCCTCCCTCTCCCTCCCTCCCTCCCTCCCTCCCCCTCCCTCCCTCTGGTCATGGCTCACATCAACAGCATAATCCCAGAAACCCTAGACCCACTCCAATTTGCATACCGCCCCAACAGATCCACAGATGATGCAATCTCTATCGCACTCCACACTGCCCTTTCCCACCTGGACAAGAGGAACACCTACGTGAGAATGCTATTCATTGACTACAGCTCAGCATTCAACACCATAGTGCCCTCTAAGCTCATCACTAAGCTAAGGATCCTGGGACTAAACACCTCCCTCTGCAACTGGATCCTGGACTTCCTGACGGGCCGCCCCCAGGTGGTAAGGGTAGGTAACAACACATCTGCCACACTGATCCTCAACACGGGGGCCCCTCAGGGGTGCGTGCTCAGTCCCCTCCTGTACTCTCTGTTCACCCATGACTGCATGCCAGGCACGACTCCAACACCATCATTAAGTTTGCCGACGACACAACAGTGGTAGGCCTGATCACAGACAACGATGAGACAGCCTATAGGGAGGAGGTCAGAGATCTGGCCGTGTGGTGCCAGGACAACAACCTCTCCCTCAACGTGACCAAGACAAAGGAGATGATTGTGGACTACAGGAAAAAAAAGAGGACTGAGCACGCCCCCATTCTCATTGACAGGGCTGTAGTGGAGCAGGTTGAGAGCTTCAAGTTCCTTGGTGTCCACATCACCAACAAACTATCATGGTCCAAACACTCCTACTCCCCAGGCGCTATCATTTGATGACTTCTGTAATCGCAAAAGTCTTGGTTTCTTGCACATAAATATCAGAAGTCTACTTCCTAAGTTTGAGTTATTCACTGCGTTAGCACACTCTGCCAACCCTGATGTTCTAGCAGTGTCTGAATCCTGGCTCAGGAAGGCCACCAAAAATTCTGAAATTTCCATCCCCAACTATAACATTTTCCGTCTAGATAGAACTGCCAAAGGGGGTGGAGTTGCAATCTACTGTAGAGACAGCCTGCAGAGCTCTATCATACTATCCAGGTCTGTGCCCAAACAGTTTGAGCTTCTACTTCTAAAAATCCACCTTTCCAGAAATAAGTCTCTCACTGTTGCCGCTTGCTACAGACCCCCCTCAGCCCCCAGCTGTGCCCTTGACACCATATGTGAATTGATTGCCCCCCATTTATCCTCAGAGTTTGTACTGCTTGGTGACCTAAATTGGGATATGCTTAATACCCCAGCCATCCTACAATCCAAGCTAGATGCCCTCAACCTCACGCAAATTATCAACGAACCTACCAGGTACAACCCTAAATCCGTAAACATGGGTACCCTCATAGATATCATCCTGACTAACATACCCTCTAAATACACCTCAGCTGTCTTCAACCAGGATCTCAGCGATCACTACCTTATTGCCTGCGTCCGTAACGGGTCCGCGGTCAAACGACCACCCCTCATCACTGTCAAACGCTCCCTAAAACACTTTAGCGAGGAGGCCTTCCTAATTGACCTGGCCCAGGTATCCTGGATGGATATAGATCTCATTCCGTCAGTAGAGGATGCCTGGTTGTTCCTTAAAAGTAATTTCCTCTCAATCTTAAATAAACATGCCCCATTCAAAAAATACAGAACTAAGAACCGATATAGCCCCTGGTTCTCCTCAGACTTGACTGCCCTTGACCAGCACAAAAACATCCTGTGGCGTACAGCATTAGCATCAAATAGCCCCCGCGATATGCAACTTTTCAGGGAAGTTAGGAACCAATATACACAAGCAGTCAGGAAAGCAAAGGCTAACTTTTTCAAACAGAAATTTGCATCCTGTAGCACTAACTCCAAAAAGTTTTGGGACACTGTAAAGTCCATGGAGAATAAGAGCACTTCCTCCCAGCTGCCCACTGCACTGAGGCTAGGAAACACTATCACCACCGATAAATCTACAATAATCGAGAATTTCAACAAGCATTTTGCTACAGCTGGCCATGCTTTCCATCTGGCTACCACTAACCCGGCCACCAACTCTGCACCCTCTGCTGCAACTTGCCCATGCCCCCCCCGCTTCTCCTTCACACAAATTCAGACAGCTGATGTTTTGAAAGCGCTGCAAAATCTGGACCCCTACAAATCAGCTGGGCTAGACAATCTGGACCCTTTCTTTCTAAAACTAGCCGCCGAAATTGTCGCTACCCCCTATTACTAGTCTGTTCAACCTCTCTTTCATAACGTCTGAGATCCCCAGAGATTGGAAAGCTGCCGCGGTCATCCCCCTCTTCAAAGGGGGTGACACTCTAGATCCAAATTGCTACAGACCTATATCCATCCTGCCCTGCCTTTCGAAAGTATTCGAAAGCCAAGTTAACAAACAGATCATCGACCATTTCGAATACCCCCGTACCTTCTCCGCTATGCAATCCGGTTTCCGAGCTGGTCACGGGTGCACTTCAGCCACGCTCAAGGTCCTAAACGATATTATAACCGCGATTGATAATAGACAGTACTGTGCAGCCGTCTTCATCGACCTGGCCAAGGCTTTCGACTCTGTCAACCACCGCATTCTTATTGGCAGACTAAATAGCCTTGGTTTCTCAAATGACTGCCTTGCCTGGTTCACCAACTACTTCTCAGATAGAGTTCAGTGTGTCAAATCGGAGGGCCTGTTGTCTGGACCTATGGCAGTCTCTATGGGGGTGCCACAGGGTTCAATTCTTGGGCCGACACTTTTCTCCGTGTTTATCAATGATGTCTCTCTTGCTGCTGGTGACTCTCAGATCCACCTCTACGCAGACGACACCATTTTGTATACATCTGGCCCTTCATTGGACACTGTGTTAACAAACCTCCAAACGAGCTTCAATGCCATACAACAATCCTTCAGTAGCCTCCAACTGCTCTTAAACACTAGTAAAACTAAATGCATGCTTTTCAATCGAACGCTGCTGGCACCCGCCCACCCGACTAGAATCACCACTCTCGACGGGTCTGACCTAGAGTATGTGGACAACTACAAATACCTAGGTGTCTGGTTAGACTGTAAACTCAACTTCCAGACTCACATAAAGAATCTCCAATCCAAAGTTAAATCTAGAATTGGCTTCCTATTTCGCAACAAAGCCTCCTTCACTCATGCTGCCAAACATGCCCTCGTAAAACTGACTATCCTACCGATCCTTGACTTCGGCGATGTCATTTACAAAATAGCCTCCAACACTCTACTCAGCAAATTGGATGTAGTCTATCACAGTGCCATCCGTTTTGTCTCCAAAGCCCCATACACTACCCACCACTGTGACCTGTACGCTCTTGTTGGCTGGTCCTCACTACATGTTCGTCGTCAAACCCACTGGCTCCAGGCCATCTATAAATCACTGCTAGGCAAATCCCCGCCTTATCTTAGCTCATTGGTCACCATAGCAGCACCCACCCGTAGTCTGCGCTCCAGCAGGTATATCTCACTGGTCATTCCCAAAGCCAACACCTCCTTTGGCCGCCATTCCTTCCAGTTCTCTGCTGCCAATGACTGGAACGAATTGCAAAAATCTCTGAAGCTGGAGACTCTTATCTCCCTGAATAACTTTAAGCATCAGTTGTCAGAGCACCTTACCGATCACTGCACCTGTACACAGCCCATCTGTAATTAGCCCACCCAACTACCTCATCCCTATATTGTTATTTATTTTGCTCTTTTGCACCCCAGTATCTCTATTTGCACATAATCTCTTGCACATCTAGCATTCCAGTGTTAATACTATTGTAATTATTCTGCACTATAGCCTATTTATTGCCTTACCTCCATAACTTGCTTCATTTGCACACACTGTATATATATTTTCTGTTGTATTTCTGACTTTATGTTTTTTACCCCATATGTAACTCTGTGTTGTTTTTTTATTGCACTACTTTGCTTTATCATGGCCAGGTCGCAGTTGTAAATGAGAACCTGTTCTCAACTGGCTTACCTGGTTAAATAAAGGTGAAATAACAAATAAATTAAAAAAAACACACCAAGACAGTAGTGAAGAGGGCACAACAAAGCCAATTCCCCCTCAGGAGACTGAAAAGATTTGGCATGGGTCCTCAGATCCTCAAAAAATTATACAGCTGCACCATCGAGAGCATCCTGACTGGTTGCATCACCGCCTGGTATGGCAACTCTTCGGCCTCCGACCGCAAGGCGCTACAGAGGGTAGTGCTTACGGCCCAGTACATCACTGGGGCCAAGCTTCCTGCCATCCAGGACCTCTATACCAGGCGGTGTCAGAGGAAGGCCCTCAAAATTGTCGAAGACTACATCCACCCAAGTCATAGACTGTTCTCTCTGCTACCGCACGGCAAACGGTACCGGAGTGCCAAGTCTGGGACCAAAAGGCTCCTTAACAGCTTCTACCTCCAAGCCATAAAACTGTTGAACAGTTAATCAAATGGCCACCCAGACTATTTGCACTGCCCCCCTTTTTTTTCACTGACTCTTTTACACTGGCTCTATGCACACTCACTGGACTCTACCCACTCACTGGACTCTACCCACTCACTGGACTCTACCCACTCACTGGACTCTACCCACTCACTGGACTCTACCCACTCACTGGACCCTACACACTCACTGGACTCTACCCACTCACTGGACTCTACCCACTCACTGGACTCTACCCACTCACTGGACTCTACCCACTCACTGGACTCTACCCACTCACTGGACTCTACCCACTCACTGGACTCTACCCACACACTCACACATAGTACACTGACACTCCAACACATACATACACACACACACACACGCTCACATGCACATGCATATTGACAACACACACAGACACACTTTCACATGCTGCTGCTACTCTGTTTATTATCTATCCTGATTGCCTAGTCACTTTTACCCCTACCACAGGAGGTTGGTGTTACCTTAATTGGGGAGGATGAGCTCGTGGTAATGGATGGAGGGGAATGAGTGGAATGGTATCACATACATCAAACACATGGTTTCCATGGTTTCCATGTGTTTGATGCCATTTCATTCGCTCAGCCATTATTAGGAGCCGTCCTCCCCTCACCAGCCTCCACTGAGCCCTACATACCTATACACCTGTATATTCACCTCAACTGCCTCAAACACATTGACTCCATACCGGTGCTCCTCCCCTCACCAGCCTCCACTGAGCCCTCCATACCTATACACCTATATATTCACCTCAACTGCCTCAAACACATTGACTCCATACCGGTGCTCCTTGTCTATAGTCTCCTTATTGTTATGTTATTGTGTTACTATTTGTTTTTTGTCAAGGCACTGTAGCCTATGGTATACAAACAAACAAACTGCTGCATCGATTTATTGCACTGTGGTTAAATAAGGCTTATTCTATAGACTTCAGCACGTTGCTGTCCGTTTTATGAACTCCAGTACTCATTATCCCATCCG
Source organism: Coregonus suidteri (assembly GCA_036851935.1). Taxonomy (NCBI): domain Eukaryota; kingdom Metazoa; phylum Chordata; class Actinopteri; order Salmoniformes; family Salmonidae; genus Coregonus; species Coregonus suidteri. Next base: position 37,387 of record JAGTTL010000328.1, on the reverse strand, counting down.
AGTAACCGTTCAATGTAAACGTTTAATTAAGGGTGTGGCTTTCATTGTCCCGGTAGAGTTATGGCTATACAGAACACTGGATGGAACCTCCCTCTCTCTCCCCGGGGATTGGCTGATCGGTGATGCGCAAAACAGTATCTAGTTACTCGCCTCCCTGACTGCGTGTCAGATGGCGGCTGATGCACGTCTTTATTGCCAGGGGGACAGGAGAGGTAGAGGTGGATCCAACCAGCACCTCCTACTATCATGTCCTGACATTCACTGCTCTCTGCTCTGTCTGTCCCGGGCCGCCCCCTTATCAGATGCACCTCCAGCACCTTGGGGAGGCAAAGTAGCGAGACTATGTGTGTGTGTGTGTGTGTGTGTGTGACTAACTGACTGACTGGCTGGCTGACTGGCTGACGGTGTGAGAAATGAATGGTTACGGATCTTCCTACCTGTACATGGGGGGCCCGGTGACACAGGCCCGAGCATCGCTCCAGAGGACCACCAAGTGCGCACGTTGCCGTAACCACGGCGTCCTGTCCTGGCTTAAGGGCCACAAGCGCTATTGCCGCTTCAAGGACTGCACCTGTGAGAAATGCATCCTGATCATCGAGAGGCAGCGGGTCATGGCGGCGCAGGTGGCGCTCCGCAGACAGCAGGCCAACGACAGTCTGGAGGGCCTCATCCCGGAGTCTCTGAGAGCTCTGCCCGGCATCACGGTGCGGGGGGCGGGTAACCTGGGCCTGCCGCCCTGCTCTGGAGACCTCCGGTGGACATTGGAACAGACTGCCAACACGCAGGGTAAGCTCATAATAATAATAATAATACATTATGTATTTACTTTTATTGATAAAACACATTTCATTAAAAAAAGAGATCTTAAATGTACTGTTTGAATATGGGTAATAGAAAACTTAGCAACAAGAGAATGGATGTTTACTGGTTTCAAAAATGTACGCTAATAACAACAACAACATTTTAACATTGTTGTCATTATTTATATAGGTTGTAGGATTTATCTTAATTACAAATATTGAAGATATTAAAAACTGCAAGAGTCATTAATGCAGTCACCATCATACTATTGTCCCCAGAGTCATGTCACCGATGACTTTACAGACGTCTACTAAATATAATAGGTTCACCTTTGTGGCAGAGAACACATAGAGATCATTTAAATAAGTTCCAAAAAACGAAAGTAATAAACAGTTAGCTCTGCTAAAAACCGTGGATGTACATTGTAAATTCCAGGGTTTTCTCGTGCATTATAAGAAGCCCCTATACCACATCTTGATAAATATGGACTTTTATTTTCAGAAATGACTAGAAATTATTTGGGAGCAGATAAGAGCATTCTAAACGTTTTAGTGAACATTGCAGCAGGAATTTATATACATTTTAGTCATTTAGCAGACGCTCTTATCCAGAGCGACTTACAGTTAGTGCATACATAATTTTTTCATACTGGCCCCCCGTGGGAATCAAACCCACAACCCTGGCGTTGCAAACGCCATGCTCTACCAACTGAGCTACATCCCTGCCGGCCATTCCCTCCCCTACCCTGGACGACGCTGAGCCAATTGTGCGCCGCCCCATGGGTCTCCTGGTCGCGGCCGGCTACAACAGAGCCTGGATTTGAACCAGGATCTCTAGTGGCACAGCTAGCACTGCGATGCAGTGCCTTAGACCACTGCGCCACTCGGGAGTGTCACGCCCTGGCTCTGGGGACAATGTTATGTTGAGCCAGGGTGTGTAATTCTATGTTTGATTTTCTATGTTGGTCTGAGTGACTCCCAATCAGAGGCAACGAGTGTCAGCTGGTTGTCTCTGATTGGGAGCCATATTTAACTGTCTGTCTTTCACTTTGTGTTTGTGGTTTCTTGTTCGTGTTTAACCATAGACGTCACGTTTTTCGTTTGTTGTTTTGATCATTTAATAAATATAAATATGTTCACCCGCAACGCTGCGCCTTGGTCTCTCCATGACGATCGTGACAGAAGAAAACCACCTAAACCAGACCAAGCAGCGTGTCCAGGAGCCATCGCTGGCAGATCTTCGTGGCAACCTCAACTGGGTCAAGCCTAGTGAGGAGCAGAGAGGGTGGACTTGGGACCAGTTGAGGAGGAGCTTCGACTGGGTCAAGCCCATTGAGGAGCTGAATGGCGGGAGTTGGAGACAGAGGAGCGAGAGTTGGGCGAGAACGATGGAGGCCTGGCCCACGGGGAGGAGAGACCCCCAGAAAATTTTTAGGGGGGGGCTCACGACGTCGGGGCAGCAGGAGGCCGCGATAGAGCGGTCCAGCGGGTTGGCAGAGGAGGCCGCCAGGTTACGGGAGTCACTGGTCACCAGGGGGAAGGAGGTTGGAGAGGCACGGCGAGAGGTACTGGCGTGTGTTGCCAGTCCGGTCCGGCCTGTTCCTGATCCCCACGTAGGGCCAGTGGTGTGTGTTCCCAGTACGGTCCGGCCTGTTCCTGCCACTCCCACCAAGTCAGTGGTGCGTTTCGTCAGCCCGGCGCGGCCCGTTCCTGCTCCCCGCACCAAGTCAGTGTCAGTGTGCGCGTCGTCAGCCCGGTCCGGCCCATTCCTGCTCCCCGCACCAAGTCAGTGGTGCGCGTCGTCAGCCCGGTCCGGCCCATTCCTGCTCCCCGCACCAAAGTCAGTGGTGCGCGTCGTCAGCCCGGTCCGGCCCATTCCTGCTCCCCGCACCAAGTCAGTGGTGCGCGTCGTCAGCCCGGTCCGGCCCATTCCTGCTCCCCGCACCAAGTCAGTGGTGCGCGTCGTCAGCCCGGTCCGGCCCATTCCTGCTCCCCGCACCAAGTCAGTGGTGTGCTTCGTCAGCCCAGTCCGGCCTGTCCCTGCTCCACGCACCAAGCCTACGGTGTGCGTCGTCAGCCTGGTAAGGCCCGTTCCTCCTCCACGTACCAAGCCAGGGTGCGCGTCGTCAGTCCAGCACAACCCATGCCTGGGTCATGTCCGGAGCCGGATCCGCCGCCTAGGCGGAGTGCCCACCCGGTCCCTCCCCTGTGGGATTTAGTTGCCGCGGTCGGAGTCCGCGCCTTTAGGGGGGGATACTGTCACGCCCTGGCTCTGGGGACAATGTTATGTTGAGCCAGGGTGTGTAATTCTATGTTTGATTTTCTATGTTGGTCTGAGTGACTCCCAATCAGAGGCAACGAGTGTCAGCTGGTTGTCTCTGATTGGGAGCCATATTTAACTGTCTGTCTTTCACGTTGTGTTTGTGGTTTCTTGTTCGTGTTTAACCATAGACGTCACGTTTTTCGTTTGTTGTTTTGATCATTTAATAAATATAAATATGTTCACCCGCAACGCTGCGCCTTGGTCTCTCCATGACGATCGTGACAGGGAGACAATATACATTTTAGTATTCTAACCTACTTTCATTCGTTTCAGCATTACTTGCTATTTATTTTCATGTATTGGCCTAATAGTTTTATTATTGTGAATGTGTCTATATAAATGTTTCATCAAAAGATGCATTTTTATAAATGTTTAATCATAAAAAGGGTTTACTTTTATAGCCATATAGTCACAGGCTAATTAGCATAAACCGACAATTCGTTGTTTGTTGGGCTACTGAAATTAAAATAACATCTCACATAATATGATCAAAAACATTTGTATTTCTCTTTTTATTCTACATTATTTCACCCAGGAAGAGATTGTGCACTTTTTCCTCAGATTTTATCAGCCAATTATCAATATGACAATGTTTAAAATAAAGTTATTATTTTCATAATAATCAATCTAGAGGCCTTCCTCTAGAGGGGATTTTAAACAATAATGCCTACATTATCATATCGATCATTGGCTATTTGTTTGAGGAATCAAAAAGACAAGTTTCAAGTGAATGCATTATCCCTGTGTGGGTCAGTTACTGTATATTTCATGTAGTTTCAAAAATATAGTACAATAGGTTTTTTTTGAGAACAGTATTGTCCAGAGATAGGATAGAACACAAGGACAGAACGCGGGGCAGGCAGGTGAAATTGGTATTGACTTCACATCAGATCCATTTCAGTGTGAGCGATGAAGGCGTGTCATTAGAAAGATTACAGTACTCCAGACTGGACAGGTTCTAATCAAATATAATCGCCATCATTTCTGCATGAGGTCAACTCTCAGTGAAATTTTATCAAGCAACAGCCAATCTGTTTACAAAATGTGGTAAATTACCATCCAAGAGAGATCCCTCACTGACAGACACTCAGCACTTCCTGCTAACAGCTTTTCACAGAATAAAAAAGTTAATGGTCATAAATTGCAGAGTTGTAGACAAGTTGATCATCTGTGTAGCAGCTGGCTCTACTAGACCTCTATGTTGCTGAGTAGCCTCTACTAGACCTCTATGTTGCTGAGTAGCCTCTACTATACCTCTATGTTGCTGAGTAGCCTCTACTATACCTCTATGTTGCTGAGTAGCCTCTACTATACCTCTACTATACCTCTATGGTGCTAAGTAGCCTCTACTAGACCTCTATGTTGCTGAGTATTCTCTATTAGACCTCTATGTTGCTGAGTAGCCTCTACTAGACCTCTATGTTGCTGAGTAGCCTCTACTATACCTCTATGGTGCTGAGTAGCCTCTACTATACCTCTATGGTGCTGAGTAGCCTCTACTATACCTCTATGTTGCTGAGTAGCCTCTACTATGTCTCTATGTTGCTGAGTAGCCTCTACTATACCTCTATGTTGCTGAGTAGCCTCTACTATACCTCTATGTTGCTGAGTAGCCTCTACTATACCCCTATGTTGCTGAGTAGCCTCTACTATACCTCTATGGTGCTGAGTATTCTCTACTAGACCTCTATGTTGCTGAGTAGCCTCTACTATACCTCTATGTTGCTGAGTAGCCTCTACTAGACCTCTATGTTGCTGAGTAGCCTCTACTATACCTCTACTAGACCTCTATGTGCTGAGTAGCCTCTACTATACCTCTATGTTGCTGAGTAGCCTCTACTAGACCTCTATGTTGCTGAGTAGTCTCTACTATACCTCTACTATACCTCTATGTTGCTGAGTAGCCTCTACTATACCTCTATGTTGCTGAGTAGCCTCTACTATACCTCTATGGTGCTGAGTAGCCTCTACTATACCTCTATGTTGCTGAGTAGCCTCTACTATACCTCTATGTTGCTGAGTAGCCTCTACTAGACCTCTATGTTGCTGAGTAGCCTCTACTATACCTCTATGTTGCTGAGTAGCCTCTACTATACCTCTATGTTGCTGAGTAGCCTCTACTATACCTCTATGGTGCTGAGTAGCCTCTACTATACCTCTATGTTGCTGAGTAGCCTCTACTATACCTCTATGTTGCTGAGTAGCCTCTACTAGACCTCTATGTTGGTGAGTAGCCTCTACTATACCTCTATGTTGCTGAGTAGCCTCTACTAGACCTCTATGTTGCTGAGTAGCCTCTACTATACCTCTATGTTGCTGAGTAGCCTCTACTATACCTCTATGGTGCTGAGTATCCTCTACTATACCTCTATGGTGCTGAGTAGCCTCTACTAGACCTCTATGTTGCTGAGTAGCCTCTACTATACCTCTATGTTACTGAGTAGCCTCTACTAGACCTCTATGTTGCTGAGTAGCCTCTACTATACCTCTACTATACCTCTATGTTGCTGAGTAGCCTCTACTAGACCTCTTTGTTGCTGAGTAGCCTCTACTAGACCTCTACTATACCTCTATATACCTTATGCTGAGTAGCCTCTACTAGACCTCTATGTTGCTGAGTAGCCTCTACTAGACCTCTACTATACCTCTATGTTGCTGAGTAGCCTCTACTAGACCTCTATGTTGCTGAGTAGCCTCTACTAGACCTCTATGTTGCTGAGTAGCCTCTACTATACCTCTATGTTGCTGAGTAGCCTCTACTAGACCTCTATGTTGCTGAGTAGCCTCTACTAGACCTCTACTAGACCTCTATGTTGCTGAGTAGCCTCTACTATACCTCTATGTTGCTGAGTAGCCTCTACTATACCTCTATGTTGCTGAGTAGCCTCTACTATACCTCTATGTTGCTGAGTAGCCTCTACTAGACCTCTACTAGACCTCTATGTTGCTGAGTAGCCTCTACTATACCTCTATGTTGCTGAGTAGCCTCTACTAGACCTCTACTAGACCTCTATGTTGCTGAGTAGCCTCTACTATACCTCTATGTTGCTGAGTAGCCTCTACTATACCTCTACTAGACCTCTATGTTGCTGAGTAGCCTCTACTATACCTCTATGTTGCTGAGTAGCCTCTACTATACCTCTATGTTGCTGAGTAGCCTCTACTAGACCTCTATGTTGCTGAGTAGCCTCTACTAGACCTCTACTAGACCTCTATGTTGCTGAGTAGCCTCTACTATACCTCTATGTTGCTGAGTAGCCTCTACTATACCTCTATGGTGCTGAGTAGCCTCTACTATACCTCTATGTTGCTGAGTAGCCTCTACTAGACCTCTGTGGTGCTGAGTAGCCTCTACTATACCTCTATGGTGCTGAGTAGCCTCTACTATACCTCTATGTTGCTGAGTAGCCTCTACTATACCTCTATGTTGCTGAGTAGCCTCTACTAGACCTCTGTGGTGCTGAGTAGCCTCTACTAGACCTCTACTAGACCTCTATGTTGCTGAGTAGCCTCTACTAGACCTCTATGTTGCTGAGTAGCCTCTACTAGACCTCTATGTTGCTGAGTAGCCTCTACTAGACCTCTACTAGACCTCTATGTTGCTGAGTAGCCTCTACTAGACCTCTATGGTGCTGAGTAGCCTCTACTAGACCTCTATGTTGCTGAGTAGCCTCTACTATACCTCTACTAGACCTCTATGTTGCTGAGTAGCCTCTACTATAACTCTATGTTGCTGAGTAGCCTCTACTATACCTCTATGGTGCTGAGTAGCCTCTACTATACCTCTACTAGACCTCTATGTTGCTGAGTAGCCTCTACTACCTCTATGTTGCTGAGTAGCCTCTACTAGACCTCTATGTTGCTGAGTAGCCTCTACTATACCTCTACTATACCTCTATGTTGCTGAGTAGCCTCTACTATACCTCTACTAGACCTCTATGTTGCTGAGTAGCCTCTACTATACCTCTATGTTGCTGAGTAGCCTCTACTATACCTCTACTATAACTATATGTTGCTGAGTAGCCTCTACTATACCTCTATGTTGCTGAGTAGCCTCTACTATACCTCTATGTTGCTGAGTAGCCTCTACTATACCTCTATGTTGCTGAGTATTCTCTACTAGACCTCTATGTTGCTGAGTAGCCTCTACTATACCTCTATGTTGCTGAGTAGCCTCTACTATACCTCTATGTTGCTGAGTAGCCTCTACTATACCTCTATGTTGCTGAGTAGCCTCTACTATACCTCTATGTTGCTGAGTAGCCTCTACTATACCTCTATGTTGCTGAGTAGCCTCTACTATAACTCTATGTTGCTGAGTAGCCTCTACTATACCTCTATGTTGCTGAGTAGCCTCTACTATACCTCTATGGTGCTGAGTAGCCTCTACTATACCTCTACTATAACTATATGTTGCTGAGTAGCCTCTACTATACCTCTACTATACCTCTATGGTGCTGAGTAGCCTCTACTATACCTCTACTATACCTCTATGTTGCTGAGTAGCCTCTACTATAACTCTATGTTGCTGAGTAGCCTCTACTAGACCTCTATGTTGCTGAGTAGCCTCTACTATACCTCTATGTTGCTGAGTAGCCTCTACTATACCTCTATGTTGCTGAGTAGCCTCTACTATACCTCTATGTTGCTGAGTAGCCTCTACTAGACCTCTATGGTGCTGAGTAGCCTCTACTATACCTCTACTAGACCTCTATGTTGCTGAGTAGCCTCTACTATACCTCTATGTTGCTGAGTAGCCTCTACTATACCTCTATGGTGCTGAGTAGCCTCTACTATACCTCTATGTTGCTGAGTAGCCTCTACTATACCTCTATGTTGCTGAGTAGCCTCTACTATACCTCTATGTTGCTGAGTAGCCTCTACTATACCTCTATAGTGCTGAGTAGCCTCTACTATACCTCTATAGTGCTGAGTAGCCTCTACTATACCTTTATGGTGCTGAGTAGCCTCTACTATACCTCTATGTTGCTGAGTAGCCTCTACTATACCTCTATGTTGCTGAGTAGCCTCTACTATACCTCTATGTTGCTGAGTAGCCTCTACTATACCTCTATGGTGCTGAGTAGCCTCTACTATACCTCTATGGTGCTGAGTAGCCTCTACTATACCTCTATGGTGCTGAGTAGCCTCTACTAGACCTCTATGGTGCTGAGTAGCCTCTACTAGACCTCTATGTTGCTGAGTAGCCTCTACTATACCTCTATGTTGCTGAGTAGCCTCTACTAGACCTCTATGTTGCTGAGTAGCCTCTACTATACCTCTCTATGTTGCTGAGTAGCCTCTACTATACCTCTATGTTGCTGAGTAGCCTCTACTAGACCTCTATGTTGCTGAGTAGCCTCTACTAGACCTCTATGTTGCTGAGTAGCCTCTACTATACCTCTACTATACCTCTATGTTGCTGAGTAGCCTCTACTAGACCTCTATGTTGCTGAGTAGCCTCTACTAGACCTCTATGTTGCTGAGTAGCCTCTACTATACCTCTATGTTGCTGAGTAGCCTCTACTATACCTCTACTATACCTCTATGTTGCTGAGTAGCCTCTACTATACCTCTACTATACCTCTATGTTGCTGAGTAGCCTCTACTATACCTCTATGTTGCTGAGTAGCCTCTACTATACCTCTATGTTGCTGAGTAGCCTCTACTAGATCTCTATGTTGCTGAGTAGCCTCTACTATAACTCTATGTTGCTGAGTGGTCCTCTGTAGCTCAGCTGGTAGAGCACGGCGCTTGTAACGCCAAGGTAGTCGGTTCGATCCCCGGGACCACCCATACACAAAAATGTATGCTGAGTAGCGCACTGACTGTAATTCGCTTTGGATAAAAGCGTCTGCTAAATGGCATATTATTATTATTGAGTAGCCTCTACTATACCTCTATGTTGCTGAGTAACTTCAACTATAACTCTATGTTGCTGAGTAGCCTCTACTATACCTCTATGTTGCTGAGTAACCTCTACTATACCTCTACTATACCTCTATGTTGCTGAGTAGCCTCTACTAGACCTCTGTGGTGCTGAGTAGCCTCTACTATACCTCTATGGTGCTGAGTAGCCTCTACTATACCTCTATGTTGCTGAGTAGCCTCTACTATACCTCTATGTTGCTGAGTAGCCTCTACTATACCTCTACTAGACCTCTATGTTGCTGAGTAGCCTCTACTATAACTCTATGTTCCTGAGTAGCCTCTACTATACCTCTATGGTGCTGAGTAGCCTCTACTATACCTCTACTATAACTATATGTTGCTGAGTAGCCTCTACTATACCTCTATGTTGCTGAGTAGCCTCTACTATACCTCTATGTTGCTGAGTAGCCTCTACTATACCTCTATGTTGCCTCTGAGTCTATGTTCTACCTCTAGACCTCTATGTTGCTGAGTAGCCTCTACTATACCTCTATGTTGCTGAGTAGCCTCTACTAGACCTCTATGTTGCTGAGTAGCCTCTACTATACCTCTATGTTGCTGAGTAGCCTCTACTATACCTCTATGTTGCTGAGTAGCCTCTACTAGACCTCTACTATACCTCTATGTTGCTAAGTAGCCTCTACTAGACCTCTATGTTGCTGAGTATTCTCTACTAGACCTCTATGTTGCTGAGTAGCCTCTACTAGACCTCTATGTTGCTGAGTAGCCTCTACTATACCTCTATGTTGCTGAGTAGCCTCTACTATACCTCTATGTTGCTGAGTAGCCTCTACTATACCTCTATGTTGCTGAGTAGCCTCTACTATGTCTCTATGTTGCTGAGTAGCCTCTACTATACCTCTATGTTGCTGAGTAGCCTCTACTATACCTCTATGTTGCTGAGTAGTCCTCTACTATACCTCTATGTTGCTGAGTAGCCTCTACTATACCTCTATGTTGCTGAGTAGCCTCTACTATACCTCTATGTTGCTGAGTAGCCTCTACTATACCTCTATGTTGCTGAGTAGCCTCTACTAGACCTCTATGTTGCTGAGTAGCCTCTACTATACTCTACTAGACCTCTATGTGCTGAGTAGCCTCTACTATACCTCTATGTTGCTGAGTAGCCTCTACTAGACCTCTATGTTGCTGAGTAGTCTCTACTATACCTCTACTATACCTCTATGTTGCTGAGTAGCTCTACTATACCTCTATGTTGCTGAGTAGCCTCTACTATACCTCTATGGTGCTGAGTAGCCTCTACTATACCTCTATGTTGCTGAGTAGCTCTACTATACCTACTATGTGTGCTGAGTAGCCTCTACTATACCTCTATGTTGCTGAGTAGCCTCTACTATACCTCTATGTTGCTGAGTAGCCTCTACTATACCTCTATGTTGCTGAGTAGCCTCTACTATACCTCTATGTTGCTGAGTAGCCTCTACTATACCTCTATGTTGCTGAGTAGCCTCTACTATACCTCTATGTTGCTGAGTAGCCTCTACTAGACCTCTATGTTGCTGAGTAGCCTCTACTATACCTCTCTATGTTGCTGAGTAGCCTCTACTATACCTCTATGTTGCTGAGTAGCCTCTACTATACCTCTATGTTGCTGAGTAGCCTCTACTATAGACCTCTATGTTGCTGAGTAGCCTCTACTAGACCTCTATGTTGCTGAGTAGCCTCTACTATACCTCTATGTTGCTGAGTAGCCTCTACTAGACCTCTATGTTGCTGAGTAGCCTCTACTATACCTCTATGTTGCTGAGTAGCCTCTACTATACCTCTATGGTGCTGAGTATCCTCTACTATACCTCTATGGTGCTGAGTAGCCTCTACTAGACCTCTATGTTGCTGAGTAGCCTCTACTATACCTCTATGTTGCTGAGTAGCCTCTACTAGACCTCTATGTTGCTGAGTAGCCTCTACTATACCTCTACTATACCTCTATGTTGCTGAGTAGCCTCTACTATACCTCTATGTTGCTGAGTAGCCTCTACTAGACCTCTACTATACCTCTATGTTGCTGAGTAGCCTCTACTATACCTCTATGTTGCTGAGTAGCCTCTACTGAGTAGCTCTACTATACCTCTATGTTGCTGAGTAGCCTCTACTAGACCTCTATGTTGCTGAGTAGCCTCTACTATACCTCTATGTTGCTGAGTAGCCTCTACTAGACCTCTATGTTGCTGAGTAGCCTCTACTATACCTCTACTAGACCTCTATGTTGCTGAGTAGCCTCTACTAGACCTCTATGTTGCTGAGTAGCCTCTACTATACCTCTATGTTGCTGAGTAGCCTCTACTATACCTCTCTATGTTGCTGAGTAGCCTCTACTAGACCTCTACTATACCTCTATGTTGCTGAGTAGCCTCTACTATACCTCTATGTTGCTGAGTAGCCTCTACTAGACCTCTATAGACCTCTATGTTGCTGAGTAGCCTCTACTATACCTCTATGTTGCTGAGTAGCCTCTACTATACCTCTACTAGACCTCTATGTTGCTGAGTAGCCTCTACTATACCTCTATGTTGCTGAGTAGCCTCTACTATACCTCTATGTTGCTGAGTAGCCTCTACTAGACCTCTATGTTGCTGAGTAGCCTCTACTAGACCTCTACTAGACCTCTATGTTGCTGAGTAGCCTCTACTATACCTCTATGTTGCTGAGTAGCCTCTACTATACCTCTATGGTGCTGAGTAGCCTCTACTATACCTCTATGTTGCTGAGTAGCCTCTACTAGACCTCTATGTTGCTGAGTAGCCTCTACTATACCTCTCATGTTGCTGAGAGTAGCCTACTACTATACCCTCTATGTTGCTGAGTAGCCTCTACTATACCTCTATGTTGCTGAGTAGCCTCTACTAGACCTCTATGTTGCCTCTACTAGACCTCTACTAGACTCTATGTTGCTGAGTAGCCTCTACTAGACCTCTATGTTGCTGAGTAGCCTCTACTAGACCTCTATGTTGCTGAGTAGCCTCTCTACTAGACCTCTACTAGACCTCTATGTTGCTGCTGAGTAGCCTCTACTAGACCTCTATGTTGCTGAGTAGCCTCTACTAGACCTCTATGTTGCTGAGTAGCCTCTACTATACCTCTACTAGACCTCTATGTTGCTGAGTAGCCTCTACTATACCTCTATGTTGCTGAGTAGCCTCTACTATACCTCTATGTTGCTGAGTAGCCTCTACTATACCTCTACTAGACCTCTATGTTGCTGAGTAGCCTCTACTAGACCTCTATGTTGCTGAGTAGCCTCTACTATACCTCTACTAGACCTCTATGTTGCTGAGTAGCCTCTACTATACCTCTACTATACCTCTATGTTGCTGAGTAGCCTCTACTATACCTCTACTAGACCTCTATGTTGCTGAGTAGCCTCTACTATACCTCTATGTTGCTGAGTAGCCTCTACTATACCTCTACTAGACCTCTATGTTGCTGAGTAGCCTCTACTATACCTCTATGTTGCTGAGTAGCCTCTACTATACTCTATCTATGTTGCTGAGTAGCCTCTACTATACCTCTATGTTGCTGAGTATTCTCTACTAGACCTCTATGTTGCTGAGTAGCCTCTACTATACCTCTATGTTGCTGAGTAGCCTCTACTATACCTCTATGTTGCTGAGTAGCCTCTACTATACCTCTATGTTGCTGAGTAGCCTCTACTATACCTCTATGTTGCTGAGTAGCCTCTACTATACCTCTATGTTGCTGAGTAGCCTCTACTATACCTCTATGTTGCTGAGTAGCCTCTACTATACCTCTATGTTGCTGAGTAGCCTCTACTATACCTCTATGGTTGCTGAGTAGCCTCTACTATACCTCTACTATACCTCTATGTTGCTGAGTAGCCTCTACTATACCTCTATGTTACTATACCTCTATGTTGCTGAGTAGCCTCTACTATACCTCTACTAGTACCTCTACTATACCTGTTGCTGAGTAGCCTCTACTATACCTCTATGTTGCTGAGTAGCCTCTACTATACCTCTATGTTGCTGAGTACCTCTACTAGACCTGTTGCTGAGTAGCCTCTACTATACCTCTATGTTGCTGAGTAGCCTCTACTATACCTCTATGTTGCTGAGTAGCCTCTACTATACCTCTATGTTGCTGAGTAGCCTCTACTAGACCTCTATGGTGCTGAGTAGCCTCTACTATACCTCTACTAGACCTCTATGTTGCTGAGTAGCCTCTACTATACCTCTATGTTGCTGAGTAGCCTCTACTATACCTCTATGTTGCTGAGTAGCCTCTACTATACCTCTATGTTGCTGAGTAGCCTCTACTATACCTCTATGTTGCTGAGTAGCCTCTACTATACCTCTATGTTGCTGAGTAGCCTCTACTATACCTCTATGTTGCTGAGTAGCCTCTACTATACCTCTATAGTGCTGAGTAGCCTCTACTAGCCTCTACTATACCTCTATGTTGCTGAGTAGCCTCTACTATACCTCTATGTTGCTGAGTAGCCTCTACTATACCTCTATGTTGCTGAGTAGCCTCTACTATACCTCTATGTTGCTGAGTAGCCTCTACTATACCTCTATGTTGCTGAGTAGCCTCTACTATACCTCTATGGTGCTGAGTAGCCTCTACTATACCTCTATGTTGCTGAGTAGCCTCTACTAGACCTCTATGTTGCTGAGTAGCCTCTACTAGACCTCTATGTTGCTGAGTAGCCTCTACTATACCTCTATGTTGCTGAGTAGCCTCTACTAGACCTCTATGTTGCTGAGTAGCCTCTACTATACCTCTATGTTGCTGAGTAGCCTCTACTATACCTCTATGTTGCTGAGTAGCCTCTACTATACCTCTACTAGACCTCTATGTTGCTGAGTAGCCTCTACTATACCTCTATGTTGCTGAGTAGCCTCTACTATACCTCTACTATAACTACTATACCTCTATGTTGCTGAGTAGCCTCTACTATACCTCTATGTTGCTGAGTAGCCTCTACTATACCTCTATGTTGCTGAGTAGCCTCTCTACTATACCTCTATGTTGCTGAGTATTCTCTACTAGACCTCTATGTTGCTGAGTAGCCTCTACTATACCTCTATGTTGCTGAGTAGCCTCTACTATACCTCTATGTTGCTGAGTAGCCTCTACTATACCTCTATGTTGCTGAGTAGCCTCTACTATACCTCTATGTTGCTGAGTAGCCTCTACTATACCTCTATGTTGCTGAGTAGCCTCTACTATAACCTCTATGTTGCTGAGTAGCCTCTACTATACCTCTATGTTGCTGAGTAGCCTCTACTATACCTCTATGTTGCTGAGTAGCCTCTACTATACCTCTACTATACCTATATGTTGCTGAGTAGCCTCTACTATACCTCTACTATACCTCTATGTTGCTGAGTAGCCTCTACTATACCTCTACTATACCTCTATGTTGCTGAGTAGCCTCTACTATAACTCTATGTTGCTGAGTAGCCTCTACTATACCTCTACTAGACCTCTATGTTGCTGAGTAGCCTCTACTATACCTCTATGTTGCTGAGTAGCCTCTACTATACCTCTATGTTGCTGAGTAGCCTCTACTAGCCTCTACTATACCTCTATGTTGCTGAGTAGCCTCTACTAGACCTCTATGTTGCTGAGTAGCCTCTACTATACCTCTACTAGACCTCTATGTTGCTGAGTAGCCTCTACTATACCTCTATGTTGCTGAGTAGCCTCTCTACTATACCTCTATGTTGCTGAGTAGCCTCTACTATACCTCTATGTTGCTGAGTAGCCTCTACTATACCTCTATGTTGCTGAGTAGCCTCTACTATACCTCTATGTTGCTGAGTAGCCTCTACTATACCTCTATAGTGCTGAGTAGCCTCTACTATACCTCTATAGTGCTGAGTAGCCTCTACTATACCTCTACTATGGTGCTGAGTAGCCTCTACTATACCTCTATGTTGCTGAGTAGCCTCTACTATACCTCTATGTTGCTGAGTAGCCTCTACTATACTATGTTGCTGAGTAGCCTCTACTATACCTCTATGTTGCTGAGTAGCCTCTACTATACCTCTATGTTGCTGAGTAGCCTCTACTATACCTCTATGTTGCTGAGTAGCCTCTACTATACCTCTATGTTGCTGAGTAGCCTCTACTATACCTCTATGTTGCTGAGTAGCCTCTACTAGACCTCTACTATACCTCTATGTTGCTGAGTAGCCTCTACTAGACCTCTATGTTGCTGAGTAGCCTCTACTACTATACCTCTATGTGCTGAGTAGCTCTACTATACTCTATGTTGCTGAGTAGCCTCTACTATACCTCTATGTTGCTGAGTAGCCTCTACTATACCTCTATGTTGCTGAGTAGCCTCTACTAGACTCTATGTTGCTGAGTAGCCTCTACTATACTCTACTATACCTCTATGTTGCTGAGTAGCCTCTACTAGACCTCTATGTTGCTGAGTAGCCTCTACTAGACCTCTATGTTGCTGAGTAGCCTCTACTATACCTCTATGTTGCTGAGTAGCCTCTACTATACCTCTACTATACCTCTATGTTGCTGAGTAGCCTCTACTATACCTCTACTATATCTATGTTGCTGAGTAGCCTCTACTATACCTCTATGTTGCTGAGTAGCCTCTACTATACCTCTATGTTGCTGAGTAGCCTCTACTAGACCTCTATGTTGCTGAGTAGCCTCTACTATACTCTATGTTGCTGCTGAGTAGCCTCTACTAGTAGCCTCTACCTCTATGTAGCCTCTACTATACCTAGTGGGTGAGACTAGGACCTCTATACACTGTATGCTGAGTAGCTCTATACGCTTTTGCTGATAGCCTCTAGCTAACCTCTATACCTATTATACTATAGTAGCCTCTACTATACCTCTATGTTGCTGAGTAGCCTCTACTATAACCTCTATGTTGCTGAGTAGCCTCTACTATACCTCTATGTTGCTGAGTAATACTATACCTCTATGTTGCTGAGTAGCCTCTACTATACCTGTTGCTGAGTGTTGCTGATACCTCTATGTAGTAGCCTCTACTATACCTCTACTAGACCTCTATGTTGCTGAGTAGCCTCTACTATACCTCTATGTTGCTGAGTAGCCTCTACTATACCTCTATGTTGCTGCTGAGTAGCCTCTACTATACCTCTACTAGACCTCTATGTTGCTGAGTAGCCTCTACTATACCTCTATGTTGCTGAGTAGCCTCTACTATACCTCTATGTTGCTGAGTAGCCTCTACTATCTATGTGCTGAGTAGCCTCTACTATACTCTATGTTGCTGAGTAGCCTCTACTATACCTCTATGTTGCTGAGTAGCCTCTACTATACCTCTATGTTGCTGAGTAGCCTCTACTATACCTCTATGTTGCTGAGTAGCCTCTACTATACCTCTATGTTGCTGAGTAGCTCTACTATACCTCTATGTTGCTGAGTAGCCTCTACTATACCTCTATGTTGCTGAGTAGCCTCTACTATACCTCTACTAGACCTCTATGTTGCTGAGTAGCCTCTACTATACCTCTATGTTGCTGAGTAGCCTCTACCTATACCTCTATGTTGCTGAGTAGCCTCTACTATACCTCTATGTTGCTGAGTACCTCTACTATACCTCTATGTTGCTGAGTAGCCTCTACTATACCTCTATGTTGCTGAGTAGCCTCTACTATACCTCTATGTTGCTGAGTAGCCTCTACTAGTAGCCTCTACTACCTCTATGTTGCTGAGTAGCCTCTACTATACCTATACCTCTATGTTGCTGAGTAGCCTCTACTATACCTCTACTAGACCTCTATGTTGCTGAGTAGCCTCTACTATACCTCTATGTTGCTGAGTAGCCTCTCTACTAGCCTCTATGTTGCTGAGTAGCCTCTACTAGACCTCTATGTTGCTGAGTAGCCTCTACTATACCTCTATGTTGCTGAGTAGCCTCTACTAGACCTCTACTAGACCTCTATGTTGCTGAGTAGCCTCTACTAGACCTCTATGGTGCTGAGTAGCCTCTACTAGACCTCTATGTTGCTGAGTAGCCTCTACTAGACCTCTATGTTGCTGAGTAGCCTCTACTATAACTCTATGTTGCTGAGTAGCCTCTACTATACCTCTATGTTGCTGAGTAGCCTCTACTATACCTCTATGTTGCTGAGTAGCCTCTACTATACCTCTACTAGACCTCTATGTTGCTGAGTAGCCTCTACTATACCTCTACTATACCTCTATGTTGCTGAGTAGCCTCTACTATACCTCTACTAGACCTCTATGTTGCTGAGTAGCCTCTACTATACCTCTATGTTGCTGAGTAGCCTCTACTATACCTCTATGTTGCTGAGTAGCCTCTACTAGACCTCTACTATAGACCTCTATGTTGCTGAGTAGCCTCTACTAGACCTCTATGTTGCTGAGTAGCCTCTACTATACCTCTACTATATGTAGCTGAGTAGCCTCTACTATACCTCTAGTAGCCTCTACTATGCCTCTATGTTGCTGACTAGTACCTCTACTATACCTCTATCTATTGCTGAGTAGCCTCTACTATACCTCTATGTTGCTGAGTAGCCTCTACTATACCTCTACTATACCTATATGTTGCTGAGTAGCCTCTACTATACCTCTATGTTGCTGAGTAGCCTCTACTATACCTCTATGTTGCTGAGTAGCCTCTACTATACCTCTATGTTGCTGAGTAGCCTCTACTAGACCTCTATGTTGCTGAGTAGCCTCTACTATACCTCTATGTTGCTGAGTAGCCTCTACTATACCTCTATGTTGCTGAGTAGCCTCTACTATACCTCTATGTTGCTGAGTAGCCTCTACTATACCTCTATGTTGCTGAGTAGCCTCTACTATACCTCTATGTTGCTGAGTAGCCTCTACTATACCTCTATGTTGCTGAGTAGCCTCTACTATAACTCTATGTTGCTGAGTAGCCTCTACTATACCTCTATGTTGCTGAGTAGCCTCTACTATACCTCTACTATCTACTATACCTCTATGTTGCTGAGTAGCCTCTACTAGACCTCTATGTATAGTAGCCTCTACTATACCTCTATGTTGCTGAGTAGCCTCTACTATACCTCTACTATACCTCTATGTTGCTGAGTAGCCTCTACTATACCTCTATGTTGCTGAGTAGCCTAGCCTCTACTATGAGTAGCCTCTACTAGACCTCTATGTTGCTGAGTAGCCTCTACTACTATACCTCTATGTTGCTGAGTAGCCTCTACTATACCTCTATGTTGCTGAGTAGCCTCTACTATACCTCTATGTTGCTGAGTAGCCTCTACTAGACCTCTATGTTGCTGAGTAGCCTCTACTATACCTCTACTAGACCTCTATGTTGCTGAGTAGCCTCTACTATACCTCTATGTTGCTGAGTAGCCTACTCTACTATACCTCTATGTTGCTGAGTAGCCTCTACTATACCTCTATGTTGCTGAGTAGCCTCTACTATACCTCTATGTTGCTCTATGTTGCTGAGTAGCCTCTACTATACCTCTATGTTGCTGAGTAGCCTCTACTATACCTCTATGTTGCTGAGTAGCCTCTACTATACCTCTATAGTGCTGAGTAGCCTCTACTATACCTTTATGGTGCTGAGTAGCCTCTACTATACCTCTATGTTGCTGAGTAGCCTCTACTATACCTCTATGTTGTTGCTGAGTAGCCTCTACTATACCTCTATGTTGCTGAGTAGCCTCTACTATACCTCTATGTTGCTGAGTAGCCTCTACTATACCTCTATGTTGCTGAGTAGCCTCTACTATACCTCTATGTTGCTGAGTAGCCTCTACTAGACCTCTATGGTGCTGAGTAGCCTCTACTATACCTCTATGTTGCTGAGTAGCCTCTACTATACCTCTATGTTGCTGAGTAGCCTCTACTAGACCTCTATGTTGCTGAGTAGCCTCTACTATACCTCTATGTTGCTGAGTAGCCTCTACTATACCTCTATGTTGCTGAGTAGCCTCTACTAGACCTCTATGTTGCTGAGTAGCCTCTACTAGACCTCTATGTTGCTGAGTAGCCTCTACTATACCTCTACTATACCTCTATGTTGCTGAGTAGCCTCTACTAGACCTCTATGTTGCTGAGTAGCCTCTACTATACCTCTATGTTGCTGAGTAGCCTCTACTATACCTCTATGTTGCTGAGTAGCCTCTACTATACCTCTACCTCTACTATACCTCTATGTTGCTGAGTAGCCTCTACTATACCTCTACTATACCTCTATGTTGCTGAGTAGCCTCTACTATACCTCTATGTTGCTGAGTAGCCTCTACTATACCTCTATGTTGCTGAGTAGCCTCTACTAGACTCTATGTTGCTGAGTAGCCTCTACTATAACTCTATGTTGCTGAGTGGTCCTCTGTAGCTCAGCCTCTACTACGGCCTCTATGTATGCCAAGGTAGTGGGTTCGATCCCTCTACTACTATACCTCTATGTTGCTGATAGCCTCTACTAGCTCTGACTGTAATTCGCTTGAGATACCTCTACTATGCTAAATGGCATATTATTATTATTGAGTAGCCTCTACTATACCTCTATGTTGCTGAGTAGCCTCTACTATACCTCTATGTTGCTGAGTAGCCTCTACTATACCTCTATGTTGCTGAGTACCTCTACTATACCTCTACTATACCTCTATGTTGCTGAGTAGCCTCTACTAGACCTCTATGTGGTGCTGAGTAGCCTCTACTATACCTCTATGTTGCTGAGTAGCCTCTACTATACCTCTATGTTGCTGAGTAGCCTCTACTATACCTCTATGTTGCTGAGTAGCCTCTACTATACCTCTACTAGACCTCTATGTTGCTGAGTAGCCTCTACTATAACTCTATGTTGCTGAGTAGCCTCTACTATACCTCTATGGTGCTGAGTAGCCTCTACTATACCTCTACTATACCTCTATGTTGCTGAGTAGCCTCTACTATACCTCTATGTTGCTGAGTAGCCTCTACTATACCTCTATGTTGCTGAGTAGCCTCTACTATACCTCTATGTTGCTGAGTATTCTCTACTAGACCTCTATGTTGCTGAGTAGCCTCTACTATACCTCTATGTTGCTGAGTAGCCTCTACTATACCTCTATGTTGCTGAGTAGCCTCTACTATACCTCTACTAGACCTCTATGTTGCTGAGTAGCCTCTACTATACCTCTATGTTGCTGAGTAGCCTCTACTATACCTCTATGTTGCTGAGTAGCTCTCTACTATACCTCTATGTTGCTGAGTAGCCTCTACTATACCTCTATGTTGCTGAGTAGCCTCTACTATACCTCTATGTTGCTGAGTAGCCTCTACTATACCTCTATGTTGCTGAGTAGCCTCTACTATACCTCTACTATACCTCTATGTTGCTGAGTAGCCTCTACTACCTCTATACCTCTACTAGTAGCCTCTACTATACCTCTATGTTGCTGAGTAGCCTCTACTATACCTCTACTATACCTCTATGTTGTTGCTGAGTAGCCTCTACTATACCTCTATGTTGCTGAGTAGCCTCTAGCCTCTACTATACCCTCTACTATACCTCTATGTTGCTGAGTAGCCTCTACTACTATACCTCTATGTTGCTGAGTAGCCTCTACTAGACCTCTATCTATGTTGCTGAGTAGCCTCTACTATACCTCTATGTTGCTGAGTAGCCTCTCTAGTACCTCTACTATACCTCTATGTTGCTGAGTAGCCTCTACTATACCTCTATGTTGCTGAGTAGCCTCTACTATACCTCTATGTTGCTGAGTAGCCTCTACTATACCTCTATGTTGCTGAGTAGCCTCTACTATACCTCTATGTTGCTGAGTAGCCTCTACTATACCTCTATGTTGCTGAGTAGCCTCTACTAGACCCTCTATGCTGAGTAGCCTCTACTATACCTCTATGTCTGAGTAGCTGTCTACTGAGTAGCCTACTATACCTCTATGTTGCTGAGTAGCCTCTCTACTATACCTCTATGTTGCTGAGTAGCCTCTACTATACCTCTATGTTGCTGAGTAGCCTCTACTATACCTCTATGTTGCTGAGTAGCCTCTACTAGACCTCTACTATACCTCTATGTTGCTGAGTAGCCTCTACTATACCTCTATGTTGCTGAGTAGCCTCTACTATACCTCTATGTACCTCTACTATACCTCTATGTTGCTGAGTAGCCTCTACTATACCTCTATGTTGCTGAGTAGCCTCTACTATACCTCTATGTTGCTGAGTAGCCTCTTCTATACTATGTTGCTGAGTAGCCTCTACTATACCTCTATGTTGCTGAGTAGCCTCTACTATACCTCTATGTTGCTGAGTAGTAGCCTCTACTAGACCTCTATGTTGCTGAGTAGCCTCTACTATACCTCTATGTTGCTGAGTAGCCTCTACTAGACCTCTATGTTGCTGAGTAGCCTCTACTATACCTCTATGTTGCTGAGTAGCCTCTACTATACCTCTATGTTGCTGAGTAGTCTCTACTATACCTCTATGTTGCTGAGTAGCCTCTACTAGACCTCTATGTTGCTGAGTAGCCTCTACTAGCCTCTACTATACCTCTATGTTGCTGAGTAGCCTCTACTAGACCTCTATGTTGCTGAGTAGCCTCTACTAGACCTCTATGTTGCTGAGTAGCCTCTACTATACCTCTATGTTGCTGAGTAGCCTCTACTATACCTCTACTATACCTCTATGTTGCTGAGTAGCCTCTACTATACCTCTATGTTGCTGAGTAGCCTCTACTAGACCTCTATGTTGCTGAGTAGCCTCTACTATACCTCTACTAGACCTCTATGTTGCTGAGTAGCCTCTACTATACCTCTACTATACCTCTATGTTGCTGAGTAGCCTCTACTATACCTCTATGTTGCTGAGTAGCCTCTACTATACCTCTATGTTGGGTTGAGATAGCCTCTACTATACCTCTATGTTGCTGAGTAGCCTCTACTATAGACCTCTGCTATATTCTATTATGCTGAGTAGCCTCTACTATACCTCTATGTTGCTGAGTAGCCTCTACTATACCTCTATGTTGCTGAGTAGCCTCTACTATACCTCTATGTTGCTGAGTAACTATACCTCTACTATGACCTCTACTATACCTCTGAGTTGCTCTAGTAGCCTCTACTATACCTCTATGTTGCTGAGTAGCCTCTACTATACCCTCTATGTTGCTGAGTAGCCTCTACTAGTACCTCTACTAGACCTCTATGTTGCTGAGTAGCCTCTACTATACCTCTATGTTGCTGAGTAGCCTCTACTATACCTCTATGTTGCTGAGTAGCCTCTACTATACCTCTATGTTGCTGAGTAGCCTCTACTATACCTCTATGTTGCTGAGTAGCCTCTACTATACCTCTATGTTGCTGAGTAGCCTCTACTATACCTCTATGTTGCTGAGTAGCCTCTACTATACCTCTATGTTGCTGAGTAGCCTCTACTAGTACCTCTACTAGACCTCTATGTTGCTGAGTAGCCTCTACTATACCTCTACTATACCTCTATGTTGCTGAGTAGCCTCTACTATACCTCTATGTTGCTGAGTAGCCTCTACTATCTATGTTGCTGAGTAGCCTCTACTATACCTCTATGTTGCTGAGTAGCCTCTACTATACCTCTATGTTGCTGAGTAGCCTCTACTATACCTCTATGGTGCTGAGTAGCCTCTACTAGACCTCTATGTTGCTGAGTAGCCTCTACTATAACTCTATGTTGCTGAGTAGCCTCTACTAGTACCTCTACTGGTAGCTACTATACCTCTACTATCGCCTATATAGCTGTAGTATAGGGACCTACACTATGTATGTTGCTGAGTAGCCTCTACTATACCTCTATGTTGCTGAGTAGAGTAGCCTCTACTATACCTCTATGTTGCTGAGTAGCCTCTACTATACCTCTATGTTGCTGAGTAGCCTCTACTATACCTCTATGTTGCTGAGTAGCCTCTACTAGACCTCTACTATACCTCTATGTTGCTGAGTAGCCTCTACTATACCTCTATGTTGCTGAGTAGCCTCTACTAGACCTCTACTATACCTCTATGTTGCTGAGCCTCTACTAGACCTCTACTATACCTCTATGTTGCTGAGTAGCCTCTACTATACCTCTATGTTGCTGAGTAGCCTCTACTATACCTCTATGTTGCTGAGTAGCCTCTACTAGACCTCTACTATACCTCTATGTTGCTGAGTAGCCTCTACTAGACCTCTATGTTGCTGAGTAGCCTCTACTAGACCTCTACTAGACCTCTATGTTGCTGAGTAGCCTCTACTATACCTCTATGTTGCTGAGTAGCCTCTACTATACCTCTACTATACCTCTATGTTGCTGAGTAGCCTCTACTATACCTCTATGTTGCTGAGTAGCCTCTACTAGACCTCTACTAGACCTCTATGTTGCTGAGTAGCCTCTACTATACCTCTATGTTGCTGAGTAGCCTCTACTATACCTCTATGTTGCTGAGTAGCCTCTACTAGACCTCTATGTTGCTGAGTAGCCTCTACTATACCTCTATGTTGCTGAGTAGCCTCTACTATACCTCTATGTTGCTGAGTAGCCTCTACTATACCTCTATGTTGCTGAGTAGCCTCTACTATACCTCTACTATACCTCTATGTTGCTGAGTAGCCTCTACTATACCTCTATGTTGCTGAGTAGCCTCTACTATACCTCTATGTTGCTGAGTAGCCTCTACTATACCTCTACTAGACCTCTATGTTGCTGAGTAGCCTCTACTATACCTCTATGTTGCTGAGTAGCCTCTACTATACCTCTATGTTGCTGAGTAGCCTCTACTACTATACCTCTATGTTGCTGAGTAGCCTCTACTATACCTCTATGTTGCTGAGTAGCCTCTACTAAGCCTCTACTATACCTCTATGTTGCTGAGTAGCCTCTACTATACCTCTATGTTGCTGAGTAGCCTCTACTATACCTCTATGTTGCTGAGTAGCCTCTACTATACCTCTATGTTTGCTGAGTAGCCTCTACTATACCTCTATGTTGCTGAGTAGCCTCTACTCTAGTTGCTGACCTACTATACCTCTATGTTGCTGAGTAGCCTCTACTAGACCTCTATGTTGCTGAGTAGCTCTCTACTCTACTATACCTCTATGTTGCTGAGTAGCCTCTACTAGACCTCTATGTTGCTGAGTAGCCTCTACTAGACCTCTATGTTGCTGAGTAGCCTCTACTATACCTCTACTCTATGTATGCTGAGTAGCCTCTACTATACCTCTATGTTGCTGAGTAGCCTCTACTATACCTCTATGTTGCTGAGTAGCCTCTACTATACCTCTATGTTGCTGAGTAGCCTCTAGTAGACCTCTACTATACCTCTATGTTGCTGAGTAGCCTCTACTAGACCTCTATGTTGCTGAGTAGCCTCTACTAGACCTCTACTAGACCTCTATGTTGCTGAGTAGCCTCTACTAGACCTCTATGTTGCTGAGTAGCCTCTACTAGACCTCTATGTTGCTGAGTAGCCTCTACTAGACCTCTATGTTGCTGAGTAGCCTCTACTAGACTATATACCTCTATGTTGCTGAGTAGCCTCTACTATACCTCTATGTTGCTGAGTAGCCTCTACTAGACCTCTACTATACCTCTATGTTGCTGAGTAGCCTCTACTAGACCTCTACTATACCTCTATGTTGCTGAGTAGCCTCTACTATACCTCTATGTTGCTGAGTAGCCTCTACTAGACCTCTATGTTGCTGAGTAGCCTCTACTAGACCTCTACTATACCTCTATGTTGCTGAGTAGCCTCTACTAGACCTCTATGTTGCTGAGTAGCCTCTACTAGACCTCTACTAGACCTCTATGTTGCTGAGTAGCCTCTACTATACCTCTATGTTGCTGAGTAGCCTCTACTAGTACCTCTATGTTATGCTGAGAGTAGCCTCTACTAGACCTCTATGTTGCTGAGTAGCCTCTACTATACCTCTATGTTGCTGAGTAGCCTCTACTATACCTCTATGTTGCTGAGTAGCCTCTACTATACCTCTATGTTGCTGAGTAGCCTCTACTACCTCTACTATACTCTATGTTGCTGAGTAGCCTCTACTATACCTCTATGTTGCTGAGTAGCCTCTACTATACCTCTATGTTGCTGAGTAGCCTCTACCTACTAGACCTCTATGTTGCTGAGTAGCCTCTACTATACCTCTATGTTGCTGAGTAGCCTCTACCTCTACTAGACTCTATGTTGCTGAGTAGCCTCTACTATACCTCTATGTTGCTGAGTAGCCTCTACTATACCTCTACTAGACCTCTATGTTGCTGAGTAGCCTCTACTATACCTCTATGTTGCTGAGTAGCCTCTACTAGACCTCTACTATACCTCTATGTTGCTGAGTAGCCTCTACTATACCTCTATGTTTGAGTAGCTGAGTAGCCTCTACTGAGTACCTCTACTATACCTCTATGTTGCTGAGTAGCCTCTACTATACCTCTATGTTGCTGAGTAGCCTCTACTATACCTCTATGTTGCTGAGTAGCCTCTACTATACCTCTATGTTGCTGAGTAGCCTCTACTATACCTCTATGTTGCTGAGTAGCCTCTACTATACCTCTATGTTGTTGCTGAGTAGCCTCTACTATACCTCTATGTTGCTGAGTAGCCTCTACTATACCTCTATGTTGCTGAGTAGTCTCTACTATACCTACCTCTATGTTGCTGAGTAGCCTCTACTACTATACCTCTATGTTGCTGAGTAGCCTCTACTAGACCTCTACTATACCTCTATGTTGCTGAGTAGCCTCTACTATACCTCTATGTTGCTGAGTAGCCTCTACTATACCTCTATGTTGCTGAGTAGCCTCTACTATACCTCTATGTTGCTGAGTAGCCTCTACTATACCTCTATGTTGCTGAGTAGCCTCTACTATACCTCTATGTTGCTGAGTAGCCTCTACTATACCTCTATGTTGCTGAGTAGCCTCTACTACTACCTCTATGTTGCTGAGTAGCCTCTACTATACCTCTATGTTGCTGAGTAGCCTCTACTAGACCTCTATGTTGCTGAGTAGCCTCTACTATACCTCTATGTTGCTGAGTAGCCTCTACTAGACCTCTATGTTGCTGAGTAGCCTCTACTATACCTCTATGTTGCTGAGTAGCCTCTACTATACCTCTATGTTGCTGAGTAGCCTCTACTAGACCTCTATGTTGCTGAGTAGCCTCTACTAGACCTCTATGTTGCTGAGTAGCCTCTACTATACCTCTACTATACCTCTATGTTGCTGAGTAGCCTCTACTAGACCTCTATGTTGCTGAGTAGCCTCTACTAGACCTCTATGTTGCTGAGTAGCCTCTACTATACCTCTATGTTGCTGAGTAGCCTCTACTATACCTCTACTTTGCTGATGTTGCTGAGTAGCCTCTACTATACCTCTATGTTGCTGAGTAGCCTCTACTAGACCTCTATGTTGCTGAGTAGCCTCTACTACCTCTACCTCTATGTTGCTGAGTAGCCTCTACTAGACCTCTACTATACCTCTATGTTGCTGAGTAGCCTCTACTATACCTCTATGTTGCTGAGTAGCCTCTACTATACCTCTATGTTGCTGAGTAGCCTCTACTATACTATGGTGCTGAGTAGCCTCTACTATACCTCTATGTTGCTGAGTAGCCTCTACTATACCTCTATGTTGCTGAGTAGCCTCTACTAGACCTCTATAGACCTTGCTGAGTAGCCTCTCTACTATACCTCTATGTTGCTGAGTAGCCTCTACTATACCTCTATGTTGCTGAGTAGCCTCTACTATACCTCTATGTTGTTGCTGTAGTAGCCTCTACTATACCTCTATGTTGCTGAGTAGCCTCTACTAGACCTCTATGTTGCTGAGTAGCCTCTACTAGTACCCTCTACTAGACCTCTATGTTGCTGAGTAGCCTCTACTATACCTCTATGTTGCTGAGTAGCCTCTACTATACCTATGTGTTGCTGAGTAGCCTCTACTATACCTCTATGTTGCTGAGTAGCCTCTACTATACCTCTATGTTGCTGAGTAGCCTCTACTATACCTCTATGTTGCTGAGTAGCCTCTACTATACCTCTATGTTGCTGAGTAGCCTCTACTAGACCTCTACTAGACCTCTATGTTGCTGAGTAGCCTCTACTATACCTCTACTATACCTCTACTATGTATAGACCTCTATGAGTAGCCTCTACTACTATGTTCTATGTTACTATGATGTTGTAGCTCTACTATACTATACCTCTATGTTGCTGAGTAGCCTCTACTAGACCTCTATGTTGCTGACCTACTATGTTGCTGTTGCTAGTAGCCTCTACTACTGACCTCTATGTTGCTAGAGTAGCCTCTACCTCTATGTTGCTGAGTAGCCTCTACTATAGCCTCTATGTTGCCTGAGTAGTCTGCTCTACTATACCTCTATGTTGCTGAGTTGCTGAGTTGCTGAGTACTATACCTCTAGACCTCTATGTTGCTGAGTAGCCTCTACTATACCTCTATGTTGCTGAGTAGCCTCTACTATACCTCTATGAGTAGCCTCTACTATACCTCTATGTTGCTGAGTAGCCTCTACTATACCTCTATGTTGCTGAGTAGCCTCTACTATACCTCTATGTTGCTGAGTAGCCTCTACTAGACCTCTACTATACCTCTATGTTGCTGAGTAGCCTCTACTAGACCTCTATGTTGCTGAGTATGCCTCTACTATACCTCTATGTTGCTGAGTAGCCTCTACTCTACTATACCTCTATGTTGCTGAGTAGCCTCTACTACCTCTACTGAGTAGCCTCTACTATACCTCTATGTTGCTGAGTAGCCTCTACTATACCTCTATGTTGCTGAGTAGCCCTCTACTATACCTCTATGTTGCTGAGTAGCCTCTACTATACCTCTATGTTGCTGAGTAGCCTCTACTAGACCTCTATGTTGCTGAGTAGCCTCTACTATACCTCTATGTTGCTGAGTAGCCTCTACTATACCTCTATGTTGCTGAGTAGCCTCTACTATACCTCTATGTTGCTGAGTAGCCTCTACTATACCTCTACTACCTCTCTATCTATGTTGCTGAGTAGCCTCTACTATACCTCTATGTTGCTGAGTAGCCTCTACTATACCTCTATGTTGCTGAGTAGCCTCTACTATACCTCTATGTTGCTGAGTAGCCTCTACTATACCTCTATGTTGCTGAGTAGCCTGACTAGCCTCTACTATACCTCTATGTTGCTGAGTAGCCTCTACTATACTCTATGTTGCTGAGTAGCCTCTACTAGACCTCTACTTGCTGAGTAGCCTCTACTATACCTTATGTTGCTGAGTAGCCTCTACTACTACCTCTATGTTGCTGAGTAGCCTCTACTATACCTCTATAGTAGCCTCTATGTTGCTGAGTAGCCTCTACTATACCTCTATGTTGCTGAGTAGCCTCTACTATACCTCTATGTTGCTGAGTAGCCTCTACTATACTACCTCTACTATACCTCTATGTTGCTGAGTAGCCTCTACTATACCTCTATGTTGCTGAGTAGCCTCTACTATACCTCTATGTTGCTGAGTAGCCTCTACTATACCTCTATGTTGCTGAGTAGCCTCTACTATACCTCTATGTTGCTGAGTAGCCTCTACTAGACCTCTATGTTGCTGAGTAGCCTCTACTACAACTCTACTACCTCTATGTTGCTGAGTAGCCTCTACTATACCTCTATGTTGCTGAGTAGCCTCTACTATACCTCTATGTTGCTGAGTAGCCTCTATACCTCTATGTTGCTGAGTAGCCTCTACTAGACCTCTACTATACCTCTATGTTGCTGAGTAGCCTCTACTAGACCTCTATGTTGCTGAGTAGTTGCTGACTCTACTATACCTCTATGTTGCTGAGTAGCCTCTACTAGACCTCTACTAGACCTCTATGTTGCTGAGTAGCCTCTACTAGACCTCTACTAGACCTCTATGTTGCTGAGTAGCCTCTACTATACCTCTATGTTGCTGAGTAGCCTCTACTATACCTCTATGTTGCTGAGTAGCCTCTACTATACCTCTATGTTGCTGAGTAGCCTCTACTATACCTCTATGTTGCTGAGTAGCCTCTACTAGACCTCTATGTTGCTGAGTAGCCTCTACTAGACCTCTACTAGACCTCTATGTTGCTGAGTAGCCTCTACTATACCTCTATGTTGCTGAGTAGTCCTCTACTATACCTCTATGTTGCTGAGTAGCCTCTACTATACCTCTATGTTGCTGAGTAGCCTCTACTATACCTCTATGTTGCTGAGTAGCCTCTACTAGACCTCTATGTTGCTGAGTAGCCTCTACTATCTACTAGACCTCTATGTTGCTGAGTAGCCTCTACTATACCTCTATGTTGCTGAGTAGCCTCTACTATACCTCTATGTTGCTGAGTAGCCTCTACTATACCTCTATGTTGCTGAGTAGCCTCTACTATACCTCTATGTTGCTGAGTAGCCTCTACTATACCTCTATGTGTTGCTGAGTAGCCTCTACTATACCTCTACTGATAGCCTCTACTATACCTCTATGTTGCTGAGTAGCCTCTACTATACCTCTATGTTGCTGAGTAGCCTCTACTATACCTCTATGTTGTTGCTGAGTAGCCTCTACTAGACCTCTACTATACCTCTATGTTGCTGAGTAGCCTCTACTATACCTCTATGTTGCTGTTGCTGAGTACCTCTCTACTATAGCCTCTACTATACCTCTATGTTGCTGAGTAGCCTCTACTATACCTCTATGTTGCTGAGTAGCCTGAGTAGCCTCTACTATACCTCTATGTTGCTGAGTAGCTCTACTATACCTCTATGTTGCTGAGTAGCCTCTACTAGACCTCTACTATACCTCTTGAGTAGCCTCTACTGAGTAGCTCTACTATACCTCTATGTTGCTGAGTAGCCTCTACTACTACCTCTATGTTGCTGAGTAGCCTCTACTATACCTCTATGTTGCTGAGTAGCCTCTACTATACCTCTATGTTGCTGAGTAGCCTCTACTATACCTCTATGTTGCTGAGTAGCCTCTACTATACCTCTATGTTGCTGAGTAGCCTCTACTATACCTCTATGTTGCTGAGTAGCCTCTACTATATACCTCTATGTTGCTGAGTAGCCTCTACTATACCTCTATGTTGCTGAGTAGCCTCTACTA
The DNA here is from genome assembly GCA_036851935.1 of Coregonus suidteri. Taxonomy (NCBI): domain Eukaryota; kingdom Metazoa; phylum Chordata; class Actinopteri; order Salmoniformes; family Salmonidae; genus Coregonus; species Coregonus suidteri. The sequence goes on along the minus strand of JAGTTL010000328.1, from coordinate 7,255 downwards.
TACCTCTATGTTGCTGAGTAGCCTCTACTATACCTCTATGTTGCTGAGTAGCCTCTACTATACCTCTACTAGACCTCTGAGTAGCTCTACTATACTACTATCTATGTTGCTGAGTAGCCTCTACTATACCTCTATGTTGCTATAGTTCTATATGTTCTGAGTAGCCTCTACTATACCTCTATGTGCTGAGTAGCCTCTACTATACCTCTATGTTGCTGAGTAGCCTCTACTACTATACCTCTACTAGACCTCTATGTTGCTGAGTAGCCTCTACTATACCTCTATGTTGCTGAGTAGCCTCTACTATACCTCTATGTGCTGAGTAGCCTCTACTATACCTCCTCTATGTTGCTGAGTAGCCTCTACTATACCTCTATGTTGCTGAGTAGCCTCTACTATACCTCTATGTTGCTGAGTAGCCTCTACTATACCTCTATGTTGCTGAGTAGCCTCTACTAGACCTCTATGTTGCTGAGTAGCCTCTACTAGACCTCTATGTTGCTGAGTAGCCTCTACTACTACCTCTATGTTGCTGAGTAGCCCTCTACTATACCTCTATGTTGCTGAGTAGCCTCTACTATACCTCTATGTTGCTGAGTAGCCTCTACTATACCTCTATGTTGCTGAGTAGCCTCTACTATACCTCTATGTTGCTGAGTAGCCTCTACTATACCTCTATGTTGCTGAGTAGCCTCTACTATACCTCTATGTTGCTGAGTAGCCTCTACTAGACCTCTACTAGACCTCTATGTTGCTGAGTAGCCTCTACTATACCTCTATGTTGCTGAGTAGCCTCTACTATACCTCTATGTTGCTGAGTAGCCTCTACTATACCTCTATGTTGCTGAGTAGCCTCTACTAGACCTCTATGTATCTACTGTGCTGAGTAGCCTCTACTATACCTCTATGTTGCTGAGTAGCCTTACTAGCTCTATGTTGCTGAGTAGCCTCTACTATACCTCTATGTTGCTGAGTAGCCTCTACTATACCTCTATGTTGCTGAGTAGCCTCTACTAGCCTCTACTATACCTCTATGTTGCTGAGTAGCCTCTACTAGACCTCTATGTTGCTGAGTAGCCTCTACTATACCTCTACTAGACCTCTATGTTGCTGAGTAGCCTCTACTATACCTCTATGTTGCTGAGTAGTCTCTACTATACCTCTATGTTGCTGAGTAGCCTCTACTATACCTCTATGTTGCTGAGTAGCCTCTAGTAGTCTGTTGCTGAGTATACCTCTACTAGACCTCTATGTTGCTGAGTAGCCTCTACTAGACCTCTATGTTGCTGAGTAGCCTAGTCTATACTGAGTAGCCTCTACTAGACCTCTATGTTGCTGAGTAGCCTCTACTATACCTCTATGTTGCTGAGTAGCCTCTACTATACCTCTATGTTGCTGAGTAGCCTCTACTAGACCTCTATGTTGCTGAGTAGCCTCTACTATACCTCTATGTTGCCTCTATGTTCTGAGTAGCCTCTACTATACCTCTATGTTGCTGAGTAGCCTCTACTAGACCTCTATGTTGCTGAGTAGCCTCTACTAGACCTCTATGTCTACTAGCCTCTACTATACCTCTATGTTGCTGAGTAGCCTCTACTATACCTCTATGTTGCTGAGTAGCCTCTACTAGACCTCTATGTTGCTGAGTAGCCTCTACTAGACCTCTATGTTGCTGAGTAGCCTCTACTATACCTCTACTATGCTTCTATGTGCTGAGTAGCCTCTACTATACCTCTATGTTGCTGAGTAGCCTCTACTAGACCTCTACTAGTACCTCTATGTTGCTGAGTAGCCTCTACTAGACCTCTATGTTGCTGAGTAGCCTCTACTATACCTCTATGTTGCTGAGTAGCCTCTACTAGACCTCTATACCTCTATGTTGCTGAGTAGCCTCTACTATACCTCTATGTTGCTGAGTAGCCTCTACTATACCTCTATGTTGCTGAGTAGCCTCTACTATACCTCTATGTTGCTGAGTAGCCTCTACTAGACCTCTACTAGACCTCTATGTTGCTGAGTAGCCTCTACTAGACCTCTATGTTGCTGAGTAGCCTCTACTACTATACCTCTATGTTCTATGTTGAGTAGCCTCTACTATACCTCTATGTTGCTGAGTAGCTGTCTACTAGACCTCTATAGTTGCTGAGTAGCCTCTACTAGCCTCTACTACTATACCTCTATGTTGCTGAGTAGCCTCTACTAGACTATACCTCTATGTTGCTGAGTAGCCTCTACTAGACCTCTATGTTGCTGAGTAGCCTCTACTATACCTCTATGTATGTTGCTGAGTAGCCTCTACTATACCTCTATGTTGCTGAGTAGCCTCTCTACTAGACCTCTATGTTGCTGAGTAGCCTCTACTATACCTCTACCTCTAGTTGCTGAGTAGCCTCTACTATACCTCTATGTATGTTGCCTGAGTACTCTACTATACTCTCTATGTTGCTGAGTAGCCTCTACTAGACCTCTATGTGCCTCTATGTTGCTGAGTAGCCCTCTACTATACCTCTATGTTGCTGAGTAGTCTACTAGACCTCTACTGAGTAGCCTCTACTATACCTCTATGTTGCTGAGTAGCCTCTACTATACCTCTATGTTGCTGAGAGTAGCCTCTGTTGCTATACCTCTACTACATCTATGTTGCTGAGTAGCCTCTACTATACCTCTATGTTGCTGAGTAGCCTCTACTATACCTCTATGTTGCTGAGTAGCCTCTACTATACCTCTATGTTGCTGAGTAGCCTCTACTAGACCTCTATGTTGCTGAGTAGCCTCTACTAGACCTCTAGACCTGTATGTGCTGAGTAGCCTCTACTATACCTCTATGTTGCTGAGTAGCCTCTACTATACCTCTATGTTGCTGAGTAGCCTCTACTAGACCTCTACCTCTATGTTGCTGAGTAGCCTCTACTATACCCCTCTATGTTGCTGAGTAGCCTCTACTATACCTCTATGTTGCTGAGTAGCCTCTACTATACCTCTATGTTGCTGAGTAGCCTCTACTAGACCTCTATGTCTATGTTGCTGAGTAGCCTCTACTATACCTCTATGTTGCTGAGTAGCCTCTACTATACCTCTATGTTGCTGAGTAGCCTCTACTATACCTCTATGTTGCTGAGTAGCCTCTACTATACCTCTATGTTGCTGAGTAGCCTCTACTATACCTCTATGTTGCTGAGTAGCCTCTACTATACCTCTATGTTGCTGAGTAGCCTCTACTATACCTCTATGTTGCTGAGTAGCCTCTACTATAGACCTCTATGTTGCTGAGTAGCCTCTACTATACCTCTAGACCTCTATGTTGCTGAGTAGCCTCTACTATACCTCTATGTTGCTGAGTAGCCTCTACTATACCTCTATGTTGCTGAGTAGCCTCTACTATACCTCTATGTTGCTGAGTAGCCTCTACTAGCCTCTACTAGACCTCTATGTTGCTGAGTAGCCTCTACTAGACCTCTATGTTGCTGAGTAGCCTCTACTAGACCTCTATGTTGCTGAGTAGCCTCTACTATAACCTCTATGTATGAGTAGCCTCTACTATACCTCTATGTTGCTGAGTAGCCTCTACTATACCTCTATGTTGCTGGATAGCCTCTACTATACCTCTAGTAGCCTCTACTAGACCTCTATGTTGCTGAGTAGCCTCTACTATACCTCTACTATGTCTATGTTGCTGAGTAGCCTCTACTATACCTCTATGTTGCTGAGTAGCCTCTACTACTAGACCTCTATGTTGCTGAGTAGCCTCTACTATACCTCTATGTGCTAGTAGCCTGTTGCTGAGTAGCCTCTACTAGACCTCTATGTTGCTGAGTAGCCTCTACTATACCTCTACTAGTACCTCTATATTGCTCTATGTGCTGAGCCTCTACTATACCTCTATGTTGCTGAGTAGCCTCTACTATACCTCTATGTTGCTGAGTAGCCTCTACTATACCTCTATGTTGCTGAGTAGCCTCTACTGAGTAGCCTCTACTGTCTATGCTGAGTAGCCTCTACTATACCTCTATGTTGCTGAGTAGCCTCTACTAGACCTACTCTATGTTGCTGAGTAGCCTCTACTATACCTCTATGTTGCTGAGTAGCCTCTACTAGACCTCTATGTTGAGTAGTAGCCTCTACTAGACCTCTATGTTGCTGAGTAGCCTCTACTATACCTCTATGTTGCTGAGTAGCCTCTACTAGACCTCTACTATACCTCTATGTTGCTGAGTAGCCTCTACTAGACCTCTACTAGACCTCTATGTTGCCTGAGTAGCCTCTACTACTAGACCTCTATGCTGCTGAGTAGCCTCTACTAGACCTCTATGTTGCTGAGTAGCCTCTACTATACCTCTATGTTGCTGAGTAGCCTCTACTAGACCTCTATGTTGCTGAGTAGCCTCTACTAGACCTCTATGTTGCTGAGTAGCCTCTATGTTGCTGAGTAGCCTCTATATGTTGCTGAGTAGCCTCTACTATACCTCTATGTTGCTGAGTAGCCTCTACTAGACCTCTATGTTGCTGAGTAGCCTCTACTATACCTCTATGTTGCTGAGCTGAGTAGCCTTATGTTGCTGAGTACCTCTACTATGGTGCTGAGTAGCCTCTACTATACCTCTATGTTGCTGAGTAGCCTCTACTATACCTGCAGCGTAAATTCTCCTAACGACAAAGTCACTTCCACCTAGTCAGAACCCTTGTAGCTATGCATCAAGCAGCTGAACTGACAGCAAACTATGTGCCCTTTCATTGGTTTTTACCTGTGTTTCTATTGCCATTTCATTGGATATCCTTTATAATGATCCTGATAATATATCATTTATAATGATCCTGATAATATATCCATTATAATGATCCTGATAATATATCCTTTATAATGATCCTGATAATATATTCATTATAATTATCCTGATAAATCAATTTGCCTGGCTCAGAGAAGCTGTCAGTCTCGTCACGTTCATATGCATAGCACGGTGGAGATCGCAACAAAACTGCAACATTGTTCCACCGGTGGAAGAGGCAGACAGCAACGTTTAGACAAACCCCAACTGGTGTAAACCCCCCCCTTACCCCAACCCACCCCCCCCCAAAAAAAATAATAATAATAATAATTATAATTATAATTAAAATAAATAAATAAATACATTGTAAAGTGGTTATCCCACTGGCTATAAGGTGAATGCACCTATTTGTAAGTCGCTCTGGATAAGAGTGTCTGCTAAATGACGTAAATGTAAATGTAAATGTAAACCAAATGCTAGCCTGGTAGCATGGGGAAATATTGTCTAGATGCTTTTTTTCCAAGGGAGATAAGTTTATAAATTGACTTGCTGGGCTGTGGGACAGTGGATGCGTCGTAGAGATTCTATTAAATTACAATTTAGCCTAATTAGAATGAGTGTTATAATTCCTAATTCATTGGTCAATCTAATTAACAGGTATTACCTGTGGAATGTGGGGATAGTGGTGCTATAGCTCCCTTCTATCAACCAATCAGCATCCAGGATCCAATCAACCCATTTTATAAGAACCAATATGAACAAATGAACCAATTTGAACTAATGATAAATCATATTAACCAATGAAACATATTAACTATGATGCCCCATTGGCTACTGAAACACCAATAAATACTGGTTACTGAAATGAAACACCAAAAATGTATTGTGAAGAGATCAGGGCCCGGTTTCCCCATAGCAGGAGAGATCAGGGCCCGGTTTCCCCATAGCAGGAGAGATCAGGGCCCGGTTTCCCCATAGCAGGAGAGATCAGGGCCCGGTTTCCCCATAGCAGGAGCGATCAGGGCCCGGTTTCCCCATAGCAGGAGAGATCAGGGCCCGGTTTCCTCATAGCAGGAGAGATCAGGGCCCGGTTTCCCCATAGCAGGAGAGATCAGGGCCTGGTTTCCCCATAGCAGGAGAGATCAGGTCCCGGTTTCCCCATAGCAGGAGAGATCAGGGCCCGGTTTCCCCATAGCAGGAGAGATCAGGGCCCGGTTTCCCCATAGCAGGAGAGATCAGGGCCCGGTTTCCCCATAGCGATGGAACTTAGGCTTACAAGTGTTTTAATTAATGATGTATCTTTGCTACAAGATGTAACATGTGTTTCCCAAAACACCACGCAGAGAGAACTGTCACTAAGTACATCATTGAGACATGGGTCGATACTGATAAGATGGAAAGAAGCAAAGCGCTGCTCTCAGATCAGCATTCTCCCTTTCCAATCTTACCTTAACATTAGAGTTATTCCACAATACTGATGATGAATCAGCTCCTAGAGAGATATTATTACCTACGGCTGCAAATATTGGGGTGGCGTGTTATGGTCCTCTGTAGCTCAGCTGGTAGAGCACGGCGCTTGTAACGCCAAGGTAGTGGGTTCGATCCCCGGGACTACCCGTACACAAAAAAAATGTATGCACGCATGACTGTAAGTCGCTTTGGATAAAAGCGTCTGCTAAATGGCATATTATTATAATGTTTACCCAATAATAACGCACTAAATCAAGACTTGGGACATCATCGTGCACATGTTACACATCATGAAATATATTGAGGCAAAAATGACAGACAGTAGCGTACAAATAGCTAATTAAAACAATTGAATTAACATGAAATAGATGTTAATATCATTCCAATACAGAGGTCTATGCTGTATGTATCTTTAATACAGTCATCTGGGTTTTCATTTGAAGAGTCTTTATACAGTGCCTTCGGAAAGTATTCAGACCCCTTGACTTTTTCCACATTTTGTTACGTTACAGCCTTATTCTAAAATTGATTAAATATTATATTTTTTCTCAGCATTCTACACACAATACCCCATAATGAAAAAGCGAAAACAGGTTTTTATAAATGTTTGCACATTTATAAAAAATAGAAAACAGAAATACCTTATTTACATAAGTATGCAGACCCTTTGCTATGAGACTCGAAATTTAGCTCAGGTACATCCTGTTTCCATTGATCATCCTTGATTGGAGTCCACCTGTGGTAAATTCAATTGATTGGACATGATTTAAAAAGGCACACACCTGTCTATATAAGGTCCCACAGTTAACAGTGCATGTCAGATCAAAAACCAAGCCATGATGTCGAAGGAATTAACCGTAGAGCTCCGAGACAGGATTGTGTTAAGGCACAGATCTGGGGAAGGGTACCAAAAAATGTCTGCTGCATTGAGGGTCCCCAAGAACACAGTGGCCTCCATCATTCTTAAATGGAAGAAGCTTCGAACCACCAAGACTCTTCCTAGGGCTGTCCGCACGGCCAAA
>JAGTTL010000327.1:0-57249 GCA_036851935.1 Coregonus suidteri | reverse complement strand
AAAAAGGGGAATTTTGGGAAAATTTTCCCCGGGCCCGGGGTTTAAACCCCCCGGGGGCCCCCCCGGGGTTTTTTAAAAAAAATTTAAGGGGGGGAAAAAAAAAGGGGGGGAAAATTTTTTTTTTTTTAAAAAGGGAAAAGGGGGGAAAGGGGGAAAAAAAAATTCTTTTTTAAAGGGGGGCCCTTTTCCCCAAAAACCTTTTGGGGGGCCCCCCCTTGGGTTTCCCTTTTGGAAAATTTTTTCCCCCAAAAAAAAACCCCCCCCCTTTTTTTAAACCCCAAGGGGGGCCCCCCATTTGGGGGGGGGGGGGGGTTTCCCCAAAGGGGGGGTTTAAAACCCGGGCCCCCCCCCCCCCAAAAATTTTCTTTTGGGGGCCCCCTTTAAAAGGCCCTTTTTTTTCCCCAAAAAAGGAAAGGGTAGGGAAAAAAAAATTTTTTTTGGGTGGGGTTGGGGTGGGGGGGGGGGGGTTTTTTGGAAAAAACCAAAATTTTTTGGGCCCCCCCCCAAAAAAACCCCAAAAAAAAAAAAAAAAGGGGGGGGAAAAAAGGGGGAAAAAAAATTTTTTTAAAAAAAAAAACCCCGGGGGGGGAAAAAAACCAAAAAAATTAAAAAAAAAAAAGGGCCCAAAAAAAAAAAAAAAAAAAAAACAAAAAAAATTTAAACCCCCAAAAAAATTTTTAAAAAAAAAAACAAAAAAACCAAAAAAAAAGGTGGCAGCTAGTATTCCGGAAGGGGACGAAGCCGAAGCCTGCCCGAGCAAGGGAAAAAGAGGCAAACCCGGGCCCAAAACCCTTTTACATTTTCATTTTTGGTAAAGGTTTGTGGGTTTTTTTTTTATGTCAAAAAGAGTAAACCTGGTAACTATTTTACAAGTCACATATTTGATATTTGGGTTTTTCTTTAAATGGAGGTACATCATTTCCCCAAAGGGGATTTCATAAAGAATCCCAAATTTTTTAGGGGGGTTTTTTTTTCCCAGTTGGTTTTGGTTTTTTGTAAAATTAAAAAAGCCGGTTTAAAATGGGCCCCGCCACTCGGTCAGGTCGGCGGGGTTCCCGTTTCCCCTCAGAGAGAGACAATTTTTAAAGTTTTCATAGTTTTGAAGTGAAAGTAATTTTTATAAGGTTTTTTACGTGTTTTAAATATTCAGGGAAAAATTTAGTTGTTTCGTATTTTCGATAAAAGTACTATGGGTGACTGGAAAAACAATTTGGGGGTTTTTATTTGGAAAAAAAATACAGTGACAAAGGTTTTTCAGGAAAAAAGTACTTTGTGCGGGTAAAAAAAAACAGGGCCTTGTACTAAAAGGTTTTTTCCCTTTAGATTACAGTACCGTCAAAAATTTGGACACACCCCATCATTCAAGGGTTTTTTTTAATTTTTTTATTTTTTACATTTTAAGGGAAAAATAGTGAAGACATTTTTAAATTTTGGGAAAAAACACATATGGACGTTGTAGTAACCAAAAAAAGGGTTTAACAAAAAAACCCAAAATATTTTTGATTGTTTAAGTAGCCACCCCCTTTTCCTTTATGGGCAGCTTTGTAGAATCTTTGAAATCTACAATGTAGAAAATAGTAAAAATAAAGAAAAACCGGGGAAAGAGAGGTGTTAAAAAAACTTTTGACTGGTACAATGTAAATTTTGGGAAAAACCGCTATAGGTTAAGTACCGGCCCCCCAAAATTTATCTAGGCTTGAGCCCCTTTTCCCTTTTTTATAAAATGTTAGAAAAAACAGTTTTGTGGAGCCCCTGACCAAAATAAAAAACAAAACCGGAAAACCAAAAGGGAGTCCCCGGCACCTATTTCAGTTTTTTTTCCCCAAAGTCAAGAAATAAATTTGGAAAATTTTAAACCCAAGAAGAAACAAAAAAAAATATTTTTAGGGAATAAAGAAAGGCCAGAACTGTCAAGAAAACTAATTTTTGTGTCTTTTTTCTTTATTACTACGGGGACGACTAGAATTAAATCTGGGGCCCGGTAAAAAAATTTAGGGGAGGAAAAAACCCACCCTTGCCTATCCCCTTCCCCCGAGCCAAACCTACAGTCACGGGTGGGGGGATTGTGAAATGGTGCCCAGTTTCCCGCGCAGGACCAGAGATGGCATCATTTTGAAGCTGGAAGACGCAGTCAAAACACTGGGGGAAGGGTAAAACATAAAGATAAAGAAGAGGAGGAGAAGAGGGGGAAATTGTTCTCATGGAAAAGAGCAGGTTTTTTTAAATTTAAGTTTGTGTTACATTCCAATTTCCCAGTGTGCAGGGAAAAGTTGCAGTAGAAAGGGTTTCACAATGAATTTTTCAATGAGAAGGTAGATATTATTCTCCCAAACTGGTTTGACACCAGTTTTGCCAGATTTTTTATTAAACTTGTTTTTTTGGAGTGTCAGAGATTTAGACTAAAGATGTGAAGTAGAAAATCTTTTTAAAAAATTAATTTTTGTTTGACATGTATAATCCACCAACCATTGGTTCTTCTGATTTTTGGGCCACAGGTCCCCTGTTGAAAATTTTACATCCAAAGGGAGAAAAAACACAGGAAAGACCCCTAAGATTTTTTAAAACCCACTCCCAAAAACAGGGTAAAGAAAAAGGTTTCTAAATTTCTAAAAATTTAAAAATACACTGCAAATACACCAAGAAGAATCTGTATTCCTGAAATAAATTGGGGGAAAAATTTTACAAATAAAAAGGCTCGGGACATTTCATCAGGGGATTTGCCCCACGGGGAAAAGGAACCCTTATCCCCCTCTGCGGGGAAAAAGAGTTTCTTAAGGGGCCCCCAAAAAAAAAAACCCCATGAACGTATACACACAGGAGAGAAGCCTTACTCCTGTTTGGGGTTTTTTGTGGGACAAGTTTCTCTCAACTGGGAATTTTGAAACACACAAACTTGTAAATACGGGAGGGGAAGCCTTACTTTGCCTAAACTTTTAAAAAAGTCCCTTAAAAACCCTCTTTTGGAGTAAAAGTTCACAGAGAAAAAAACCGGGAAAGGGGAAGCCTTATTTCTGCCCCTGACTGGGGGAAAAGGTTTTCTCTCGACTGGGCCATTTTAAAAAATAATGAACGCATACATACAGGGAGAGAACCCTTTACTCCTGCTTGAATGGGGTGAAAGGTTCTTAATTGAGCAATTTAAAAAAAAAACTGAAGTAAACATACAGGAGAAACCCTTTTACCCCTGCTTTGACTGTTGAAAGTGTTTCACAACTTTCAACTGACCCAAAAAGTTCACCAGAAAAACCACACCCCAGGAGAGAAGCCTTACTCCTCCCTTCGACTTTTAAAAAAGTGTTTTCAAACATCTTTTGAGCTAAAAAAAGTTCAAGAGAACCACAAAAGGAGAGAAGCCTTATCCTGTTGATTTTGGGGGGCAATTTTCCCTAAACCCGGCCCCATTTTAAAAAAAAACATGAACTTGAAATACAGGAGAAAAAAGCCTTACCCCGCTCTGCCCTGTTTTAAAAGTGTTTTAAAAAAAAAAAAAAAACATCTTTTGGGAGCTAAAATTTAAACAGAGAACACATCGGGAAAGAAGAAGCCTTACTCCTGTTTTTGACTGTGGGGAAAGTTTCTCTCAACCTGGCAACTTAAAACAACATAAAACGTTATAATATGGGGGGAAATTTTCTCTAACCGGGGAACTTTAAAACAACAAAAAACGTTACATACGGGGAGACCCTATTAGACCCTTTTTCCCTGTTTGACTCTGGAAAGTTTTTTCCTCTAAAATTTGGGGTTTTTTAAAAAAAGACACCAAGGTAAACATAAAAAAGTGGTAGTGGTTTGGGGACAAAGGGAAGAAAGCTTTAGAAAAATATTGAATGCCCCCACTCTTTTGTATTTCCTTATGTTTCCCCGTGAGAAAAACTGTGGAAAGGGGAAAAGGGGGCTTTTCTAGAATTTTAAGAATCCTTTATTTTAATGATCAGTGTGCACCTTGCAGTTTTGCTTTTCTTGGGTTTGGGTTCTACTGAAAAGGGTATTGAGTTTCCCTTTGGTAGGGGGCCAAAGGGTTTAGGGAAAGGGAAAAAAGGGTTTTCCAGATCCATCCCGTGGGGAAAGCATTGAAGGAGGGTTTGGTGGGGGGTAGGGGTTTTTCCTGGCCACAAAGGGGGCCCCTTGAAAAAAGGGGGAAGCAAGTTTGAATGCCACGGGAAATATTTTAAACTTTCATTCCCAATCAGGGGGTATCCCCCCTTTGGTAGAATTTACCATCGCAAATCCCTTTTTTTTCAGCAGGTTTATCCCCCCAGCCAAAAGGGTTGCCCGGGAAAAGGGTTCCAGAAAGGGCCAGTGAATTCAGGTTACTGCAGTGGCCCCTTCAAAAGGCCCAGATCCAACCCAAATTTTGTGCATTTGTTTTTAGAGAGGAACGAGCTATTCAGATTTAGAAATACAGGGGGCCAAGCCAATTGACAAAAACGGGGGAAAAGGGCGTTGCAGTAAACCCGGGGCCCGGGCATCCCTGTGGAACGCTTTCAAAACCCCTTGGGTAGAATCCAGCCCGACAAATTTAAGGTGTTGATGCCCAGATTTACCAGCTTTTCCAAAAAATGACAGGCCCGGGAGAGGGGATGGAGGAGGGGGTTTTGGCAAATGTATGTGAATCACAGTATGCGGGAAAAGGGAAAAGGGAATAACTGCCCCTAGAGAAAAAAGGGTTTTGGAGTGTCTTCAGCTCCGTTCCCCAAAACAACCCCCCAACCCCATTTTCATTTTGGTTTAGTGGATTTGTTTCTAACACCCAAACCATGGGCCCCTGACAAAACATGCAGCAGAACACTGTGGATTATCTCCTAATCACTGCCATGTAAATCAGGATGCCCTTTCCCCCCAAAGGGGTTTCCCCTCCTGTGTGGGGGATTAAATCCCCTTTGGCCCTAAAAGGTGCGGACAAACCCCATCCAGACAGAAACAAGGGGCCCAAAAGAAAGGGACCACAGAGGGGACTCCATCCTAGATCTAAAAAAACCACAACCCATGCCCCTTGCTCCTCTCGGACCCAGTGATCAAAAAATGTTGCTGTTCCCCAAAACAAAAATTTCAGGAGGGGGAAGTGAGGTGCAGGGGAAAAAAAAAGGCCCTCTGGTAACCCAAAAAAAAGAAAGGAAAACCTTTGCACGATGAAAGGGCCCCGTACTGATGGCTGCCATTATGAGGTGGGGGAAGCATCAATGCAAAGGTGGAGAAGGTTCAACCCCGCATTAAAAAATCCCTTAAAGTAGGGGCATGTCAAAAAAATAGAAAACAACAACAGGAAAACCCCCCGGGAGGATGAAAAAAAAAATTTTAAAGGTCCCAACCCGGGAAAAAGAAAGAATTTTTTCAACAGAGGGGGAGAAACAAAAAATTTGGAGAAAATAAAGAAACAGGGAAGAAAAGGGAAAAGGAACCCCAAGGGACAAATATAAAAAAACTAAAAACCGGGGACCTAAAGAAAAAAAACCCAAAGGGGAATTTGGGGGGATTTTCATAAAAAAAAGGGGAAATGGGCCCAAAGGGAAAAACATCAGGAGGGAAAATTTACAGGTCGGGGGGAAATTGAAGACAAAGACGGGCTGATTTTTTAAAAGGCTTCTTTGTGAGACATGGACGGGCCCCAACACTCTTGCCATTTTTCCCCATCCCCATGCCTACAAGACAGGTTGAGTTTTGCAGCAGGCCCGTTAAAGCAAGGGTTTTTCCAGACTCAGCCCACAAAAAGGGATGTGAGCCCGATGGCATTCCAGCCTGGCTACTAAAAGAGCATGCAGAAGATCAGCCCCCCTATCAAACACATTTTAAAACCTCCCCGGCAGGGGACAGTTTTTTCTGAGTGCACGATTTAGTAAAGACTACCTCCCAAAAACCAGCACTACTACCGCCCTTGTGAAAAACCACATAAACCCCCCGGGTGACAGCACAGACCCATAAACCCCAAAAATGGTGAGGGTGTTTCTTGGGATGGGTCCAAAACCTTTGATCGAGGGAGATCACCCCCTAGTTCCCGCAAATCTTTTCGACATTTAACGGGGGTCCAAGGTTACTAGCCCCGAAACCCCCGCTACACCAACCCAAAGAGGGCAGAGGTGGGTGGCAAAAGGCACATTTTGCCCCTTGGGAGAGGGCCATCCAAAAACCTGCACACTAATTTCCCAGGAGGACAGGGAAATAACCCGTGGTAAAAAAAAACAAAATATCTTGATTTTTTATCTAGACTCTAACCCCAGTGGTGACCCCGTGGGGCAGCCCCGTGAGAAAGGCCCCCCCAAAAGCCTTTTTACCCTTTCTTTCCCCCAATGTTCCCACTGAAGATTGGTTTTACCCGTAACTACACTTTGGCCCGGGCCTTTTGGAAACGGTGGAGTGCTGTTTTTTGGATGCAGTTTAAAAAACAGCAGGCCCAAAAAGACAGGGTGCAGAGGAGGGGCCCTTTAGGATCATCTCCCGAGGGGGAGAAGTCCCAAACCCCAGTCCCGTCAAGCAGGCCCGGCGTGAAAAAACAGGCTGAAGTGCACCTGGTGAAGAAAATTTCACATCTTACATTTTTTGTCATTTTGCAGACCCCTTTATCCAGAGCGACTTCAGGTTTGTGACCATCCACTGAATTACCTGCCCCTTCAAGAAGGGGGTAACTGCAAACCCCCGGCTCCCGAGAAACAGCCACAAAATGTCCTGTTTTAACGCCTGTAAAACCGGGCCCGCGAAACGCCAAAACCCCCGCCATCAGACTGCATTTAAAAACTCCCGCTCTTAAAGGTTTTCCCCAAAAAATTTTTTTTTTTTTCCAATAACATTTTTAAATTTCAATTCCCTGATGAAAAATGTCCCGTAATGTTTCAAGTGTTCTGTATTTACTTTTTGTCATTTTTGTGTTTTTGTATTTAAAAAAGGGGGCCTAAACGGTTTAAAAGGGGTTTGGGGCCCCCAACGGGAAAAGGGCGCTGGGGTTTAATCCCCAGCCAAACCCAGGTCCAAAAAAACTTTATTGTGGCCCTTGAGCAAAGGGAAAAACCCCCAATTTGGGACTATAAGTCGCTCTAGATAGGCAAACGAAAAAAACAAATATTTAAAGAAAAATAAAGTTTGTACATGAATTTGGGGGGGGCAAAATTTTCCCCTTCTCTTGTTTTTTAAAAAAAAATTTTAAAAAACTGTTTAAAATGAAAAAAGTTAGTGTCTATACAGGCATTTTGAAAAAATTAGACCCTGACTTTTTTTAACCCAAAAAATACTTACAGCCTTATTGTAAAAATTGATTTTATTTTATTTTGGGATCCTTAAAATTTCACAAAATCCCATAATGAAAAAAACCGAAAACAGGTTTAGAAATTTTTGCAAAAGTATTTGGGAAGAAAAAAATGTACCTTTTTTTACATAAGTTTTTCCAGACCCTTTGGGTATGAATTCGAAAGGGTTTTTTCAGGGATCCCGTTTCTATTTTATCTTCCTTTAGATGTTCTACAACTTTTTGGAGTCCACCTGAGATAAAATTCAATTGATTGGACTGGTGGAAAAAAAGGGACAACCCCCCCCCCCCAGGTCTATATAAAAATCCCCCAGTTAACCCTGCGTCAGAAACAAAAACCCAAACCCATTTAGGGCGAAGGAATTTTCCGTAGAGCTCAGAGCAGGGGTTTGGTTTGGGCCCCAGATCTGGGGAAGGGTTTTTCCCCCAAAAAATTCTGCAGCAATTTAAGGTCCCCAAAAAAAAACAAATTTGGGATCCTCTATTCTCAAATTTAAGAAGTTTTGGGAAACCCCCAAAAAACCTTTCCCAGAGGTCGCACGGCCCAAAAGAGGGAATCGGGGAAAAAAGGGCCTTTGGGCAGGGAGGTGACCAAGAACCCCCCAAAGATCACCTTTTACAGAGGTCCAAAAGTTCAGCCCCCTTGGAGTTTTCCCCAAGAGGCACTTAAAAGGGCTCTGACCCATGAAAAAAAAGATTTTCTGTTTGAGTTACCAAGATTGAAAATCTTTTGGCTGAAGTAAAACGTTTAGTCTGGAGGAAACCAGGCACCTTTCCTACGGTGAAGCCCTGGTTTTTTGGGAGTACATGCTGTGCGATGTTTTTCAGAGGCAGGGAGGATAGCAGGATGGGGAATTTAAGAAAGGAGCAAAATACAGGGAGATCCTTGAGGAAACCTGCTCCAGAGCGCCAAGGGGCTTCAGAGGGGTGATGGTTTACCTGGCCCAGCCAGGCCCAGACTTGAACCCCATTTTAAAAATTTGGAGAGACCCGAAAAGAGCTGTGCAGCAACGCTCCCCCTTCCCAAACCCGACAGACTTTAGAGGATCGCCAGGGGAAAAAATTAAAGAAACTCCCCCCAAAAACAGGTTTTGCCAAGCCCTTTTAGCGTTTTACCCAAGACGACTCAAGGGTATTAAAACACGGCCCAAAAGGGGCTTCAAGAAAGTAAGAGAAAGGGTTTGGGAAAACTTATTTAATTTTTATTATTTTAGTTTTTTTTTTAATAAAATTAGGAAAAAAATCTAAAAAACCGTTTTTTTTCTTTTGGGAAAATTTTGGGGGGATTGTGTGTGATTTATAAGGGGAAAAAAAAGGGTTAAAAACCCAATTTTTGAATAGGCTTTTAAAAGTAAATTTAAAAGGGGGAAAAAGGGCAAGGGTCTGAATACTTTCAGATTGCAAATTAAAAAAGCAAGTTCCCTTGACAAAGGGATTGGCATCCCAAGGGAATAAACCCAGTATAATTTATTTGGTATTGGACAAACCCCCTGGAATTAGCCAAACCCATCATTGAAAATAGGTAATTTGGGACCCCCTGATATAGCCCCAAACTACCCTGACTAGGTATTGGCACCCCATGTATATAGCCCCAAACTACCAAAGGGCTGGGATTTGGAACCCCATGTATATAAACCCCAAACTACCAATTTTACAGGGATTGGCACCCCATGTATATAGCCCCCAAACTACCATTTACAGGTTTTTGGCCCCCATGTATTAAACCAAGTTTTCCTTTTACTAGGTATTGGCACCCCATGTATATAAGGCCCCAAACTACCATTGCTATCGTTTTTAATTCCCCGGCTACAAATTTTTTTCCCAAATTTTTAAATTGTTTTTGTAGGGGTTTTCAGTAGGGGGAAATCAACATTCAATGTTTGTCTACACCTGTTTTTTACCAAGCAGTGACAATTAAAAGGGAAAGGTAGTGGTTTTGTAAATTGTCTTCTAAAAAATTTTATAACCCTTTACATGTTTAAAATGTTGGTCCCCAAAGTTTTATGAGCTGAAATAAAATCCCAGAAATTTTTCCCAAAGCAAAAAAAAGCTTTAAAAATCTAAAATTTTTTGCACAAATTTTTTTCCATTTCCCGTTAGTGAGGATTTTTTTCCCTTTGGGAAAAATAATCCATCCACCTGAAAAGGTTTTTTGGCATATCAAAAAAAGTGATTAAAACCCGCATTTATCATTTCACGGTGCAACCTTTTAAAATAAAAAGGGAAATTTAAATTTTTGGGAAATTTTTTCAACAAACACAATGCCACAGATGGGTTTCATTTTTAGGGAGTGGCAATTTGGGATGTGATGCAGGAATGTTCACCCGAGCTGGTTTCCAGGGGAAGGGAAAGTAAATTTCCCCCTACGGAGAATTTGGCAGAAGGGCCCAAATGGCTTTCACAGCCGTGAACCCCATGTAACCTCCAAGCCCAAAACCCTCCACATCTGGTTCTTCACCGGAAAGGGTCATCTGAGAACCCCGCCACCCCCGGGCCAAAATGATGAAAATGAGGGTTTAAATTTTTATCGTAAAAACCCCCTTTTGTGGGGGAAAAAAATTCTTTTGGGTGTGGGGGGCCGGGGGTCCAAAAAGGTTGGGGCCCATGCCTCCCCGGCCCACCCCTGGCTACGCCCCGGCCGTCATGTGAAATCCAAAAGATTAAAGGGGCCCAATGGGAAAGTATTTCAATTGACTGATTTCCTTATATGAACCAGTAAAACCCCAGTAAAATTGTTTTATGTTGTGTTTTTATTTTTGGGAGTTAGTTAAAATTTATAAAAAAAAAATGATGAGAATTTTTGTTTGGAAAAAATGCATTTAAAATTTTCCAATGAAAAATAACATTTTTTTAAAAAATATGTACTGGTTCCCAAAACCCCTTTTTTTTTTTTGTATTCAAATTCTTCCAAATTTGATCTGACAGGGATGAATGGCTCTTATGGGGATAGTGCCTTTGGGTGGGTTTGGGATGACCCACAGCAGGAGTTTTTTTCTGACCCTGTGATCTCACCAGGACAGAACCAAAAATGTCTCTAAAACCCCAAACCCCGCCCGAAGGTGGCAGTGATGCACCTTTAAAAGTTGGTTTTTGAACACCCCCAAAAAACACCAAAAGAAAAAGAAGGGAAACCTTTGCCCAAAAACCAAGGGGCCATTTCAGGGTTTTCCCCTGTTCCCAAAAAAAATGTTATTATTTTGGAAAAAAGATTGGCATGTGACCACTAACAATGGTTGACACGTCCCAAAGATTGGACACGAATCTGTTTTTGGTTTAAAACCTTTTCTTCCCCTTCATTAAAAACAACAAAAATATGTTTTTAAATTTTAAATTTTTTAAATGGGAAAAAAAACCCCTTTGGAAAAAAAGACTTGAAATGAGGATCAAAAAGGGTACATTTGGGCCCATCCACTAACACGCTTTTTCAAATATACGCAGCTTTTTAGGTGCAAATACTGTAGGGTTATTAATCTTTCTGGGACTTTTAATCAACAGGGAATAAATTGGATGGGTTGATTAGGATTTAAACCATGTCTTAAACTGTACCTAGCAAGTTTCAAGGGCCCCAACACCCCAGGGAAAGATGCTGTTTGAAATGTTTCATGGGGTTTTGAAAATATATGTAACAAAAAAATAAATGGATATCTTTAGAAGGAAAGTTTTTTCTACCAAAATTTTTTTAACTTTGAAAATGGGAAATCGTTTTTTTATGTTGGGAAGATAAAAATACATTTAATCTCTAAGATTTAAGAAACAAAATGTAAAAGGGGGGGGGACTTTCCTGTTTACTGTAACGACCATTTTTCTTGGGAATGGATTTGTGCCACAAATGATAAAAAGGTTTGCAGTTATAACAATAGTTTAAAATAAACAATATATCCCCGGGGCCCATATTAGGGACAAAACTGTTGAAATGCCCAGTTATTATTTTTAAAAAGTATTGGGAGAACCCCCCCGGCATTGTGGTCCCTCTGAGGGGAGGCATTTATAAAAAAATGCTCAGAGTAAAAGAGCTGTGAAAATCACCCGGAAAGGCCCCCAACCAATTCTTTTAAAACCCCAAAAACCTTTCCCATTGTGTTTGTAAGCACAAAGCATTTTAGGAAACCATTTTTCAAAATGTGTTCATACTCAGACAAAGGGAAAGGGGGTTTTAAGGAAAGGGGGGAAAAAGGATTTTTATCTGATTCTATTTAAGCTAGCAAAAAAGTAAAAATGGGGTTTAGACTTTTATTGTGACTGTATCATACCCTTGACTTGCAAGGGGGTTTTTGGGGCCCCAAATTTCAAAAAAAATTAAACAGGGCGGGGGCGGGCCCTTCCCCCCGGGGGAAGGGCTGCCCGGTTCCATGATTCGCCAAACAAAGGTTGGGCAACTTTCCCTTGTGCCCCTCCCCGGGGTGCGAAAAGCCTTGGGTGACCCTGGGGCAACACCCTGTCGTTCTCCTAACCTCAAAGGGGGTTTACCCCCTCCGGGAGGTTTAAAGCTCTACAACCCTTCGGAGAGGACGACCCGCCACAGGAAAACGGCACAGGTCCTTAAACCAGGCACTTGTAACTCCCCTCTGGATTCTGCAACTCGCTGTTGGCTGGGCCCCTGCGGCCATTTTAAAACCCTTTTCAAAACACCAGAATGCCGCAAACCCGTCTGGGTGTTCAACATTCCCAAAATTCTTTCACGAAACCCCCCTCCCCCGCAAACTCCACGGTTCCAGTTTAAAACTCGGGCTGGGTACAAGGGCCATGGGGCTTGCCTACGGAGCTGTTTAGGGGGAAAACCCCACCTCCTTACCTTCAGATCAGCCCACACCCAAAAGAGGGCATTGGTTCATCCCAAATCTGGCCTGCGGTCCCCTACCCTGAAGAAAACCCGTTCCCGCCTCAGCCCAGTCAAAGTTTATGTTTTGGGGACCCCCAAAGGTGGAACAAGTCCCTCAGACGCCAAGGGGCAGCGGAGGGAAAATCACCACCCTTCCCGGGGACATTTGAAAACCCCACCTTTTAAGGAATACCTGGGGGATAGGGGTAAAGTAAACCCCCCCCACCCCCCCCCCAAAAAAAAAAAAAAAAAAAATTAAAAGGGTAAGAGGTCTGCTAAATGAAAGTAAAGAAAATGAAATGTATTTAGGGGCGGGATCCCTCTGGGGCCCGGCCTTTTAGAAAAAACTCTCAATTCTCTTTAAAACATTCTAGAAAACCTTTAAAAGGAAAAGCCTAGTAAGGCAGATAAATATGTTAAACCCCCAGCATTTCCCACCACCCTCCCTCAAATCATTTGGGGAATTTTAAAGCCCAAAGGGCCAAAGGGGATTTTTTCTTCACCCCCATAGGAAATAAAATGTATGTCCTGGGTAAAAATTTCCTGGAAAACAAAAAAGGGGGTTATTTCCTGATGTTTTCCCCCGTGGCAATTCAGAGAAAAATTTAAAGCTGAGAGAGCAAAAACAGAAATGGTGCCCGGGAAACTTTTAAAGTGGTCGGTTATGTTGGGGCCAATTTAGGGGTTTAAGGGCCCCTTTGAAGTTGTACAACCAAATAAGACAGGAGGTGAAGAGAATAGTTGGTTTTTACAGAAAAGAGACATATTATAACCCCTGACTTACAAACAAAAAGAAAAGCCCTATTATAAAACCCTGACTTACAAACAGAGAGAGACATATTATTCCATGATTTCAAACAGAGAGAGACATTTTTAAATCCCTGACTTACACACAGAAAAGAGACATATTATTTTCCATGAATTTCAAACCCAAAAGAGACATTTTTATCCAAAGACTTTCAAAAAAGAGAGAGACCAAATTTATCCCTGGGCTTACAAACAGAGAGAGGGCATTTTAATCCATGATTACAACAGAGAGAGGAAAATATTAATCCATGGCTTAAAAACAGAGAGAGAAAATATTAAAATCCCTGACTTTCAAAAAAGAGAGGAAAAATATATATCCATGACTTTTTCAACCAGAGAGTGGCATATTAATCCCTGACTTTCAAAAAAAGAGAGGACAAAAATAAACCATGACTTACACACAGAGAAAAGACAATTAATCATGACTTTCAACAGGGGGAGACATATTAATCCATGACTTTCAAACGGAGAAAAAAATAATAAACCATGGGGCTTTAAAAAAGAGAAAAGACATATTTTATCCCTGACTTTCAAAAGAGAGAGGCAATTAATCCCTGACTTACAACAAGAGTCAACGCAACTGGCGCGGGTGTCTTTCACAGACATTTTCAACCTTGAGAGGCGCCCTGACCGAGTCTGTAATACCTACATGTTTCACAAGCATACCCTGCCATTGTCCCTGTGCCCAGAAAGCGAAGATACCTGCTACTTGGCTAACCTGCCCAGTAGCACTCGACGTCGTAGGCCATTGAAGCGCATTCAGGCGTGGTCATGAGGCTCACATCACAACCATCCATCCCCGGAACCCTAGACCCACCAAATCCAGTGCTTGATTATGGTGTATGTAACTTATAGTCATACACGGCTGGCGCTCTGTTTTAAAACTTTATCACTGTGTTTTATCACTGGATTTGAAACATTTTAATCGGAGCTCACTTTCTCTTCGTATATTGCTTATCTAAGTCAAAGTATTTCACTACACCTCCTACACATCACCATTTGGACAATCAAGTTGGCTAGTACCCACATTATTTTTCTATAAATGCATATGTGTCACACTCTGGGCTACGGGACTTTGTATTTGAGCCAGGGTGTATTCGTTTTGTTGGGGTTTGTTTGGTAGGTTGGAATAGGGTGTGTTCATTTGGGTTTGTGTGGGGGTTAGTTTTTGGTTAGTCATGTGACTCCCAATCGAGGTAACGAGTGTCAGCTGTCGGCTCGTTATCTCTGATTGGGAGCCCATATTTAGTCTGTATTTTTTCCCTTTTGGGGTGTTGTTGGGTTTTTGTTTCCGTTTGGGTTTCGGTGTAAACCGTGGACTTCATGAGTCGTCTTTTTGTTTGTAGTTCGAAACTTAATTTAAATAAAGTCTTTGTTCTTGGACACGCTGGGCCTTGGTCTCCTTCGCTCCTAGACGCCCGTGACAGAAAAACCCACCATTCAGGACCAAGCGGCGTGTCAAGCGGCAACAGTATCCACCTATAAAGGATTCATGGACATGGGAGGAGATATGGAGGAAAAGGGGTCCTTGGGCACAACCGGGAGAATATCGCCGTCCTCGTGAAGAGCGGAGGCAGCTAAAGCCGAGAGGGGGCAATATGAGGGCAGCACGGAGGCAAGGCTGGAAGCCCGTGAGCACTACCCAAAAAAATTTCTTGGGGGGGGCCTTAAAGGGAGTGTGGCGGGGTCAGGTGGGAGACCTGCGCCTACTCCTTTTACAAACCGTGGAGAGGGGGAGAGTAAGGGCAGACACGTGTTACGCAGTAGAGCCCCATGGTGTCTCCTTGTACGCGTCATAGCCCGGTTCGGTACATTCCAGCTCCACGTATCGGCCGGGGCTAGATTGAGCGTTGAGCCGGATGTCATGAAGCGGCCCAACGCATCAGGCCACCATGCGTCTCCTCGGGCCGGCTACATGGCACCAGCCTTACGCATGGTGTCCCGGTTCGCCTACATAGCCCGGTGCGGGTTTTTTCCTCCTTCCCGTACGGGTTCGGGCGACGGGGAGCAACAAACCAGGTAAGGTTGGGCAGGCTCAGTGCTCAAGGGAGCCAGTAGCCTGCACGGTCCGGTATTTCGCGGCGCCACCGGGGAAATGATCATGCCCCGCATCCAAGTCGCCAGTACACGACACAGTCGCCTACACCACGCACCAACCTCCCTGTGTGATCCCCAGAGATCCTGTGCGTCCATGTTGCTGCTCCCCTAGTCTGCATTACTATCCTGAGATGCGTGTCTCAGCCGGGACCACCATGTATGCCGGCACCACGCAATAGGCTTAATGTGCGTCCCCCGGTGTCCCGCCTTGCCCTGTTGCTACTGTTTCCCCGCACTAGCCCTGAGATGCGTGTCCTCAGCCCGGGACCACCAGTTCCGTCAACACGCCCTAGGCTATGTGCCGTCCCCCATGTCCCAGCTCTGTCCCTGTATTCCTTCTCCCGACACTAGCCCTGATGTCGTGTCCTCAATCCCGGGACCACCAGTTTCCGGCCACCTACGCACCAGGCCTATAGTTCGTCGCGGTGCTCGGCAGAAGTCCCCCCCCCCCCCCACCTCTGCCGCTGCCTCACGAGCGGGGGCCAGAATGTCCTGTCTGCCCAACGGCGCCTTAACAGCCCGTCGCAGACCAGCGCGGTGCCTGCCCTTGCCCCTACCGTCTGCACCACGGCGCCCTGAACTGCCCGCTCTGCCCAACGCCGTCTAAGCCGCGCCCGTCTGCCATGCGCCTTCAGAGCCCTCCGCCAGACTGAGCGTCTATAAGCCTTCCGCCAGAACGAGCAGCCGAAAGCCTTCCGCCAAGACAGGAGCCAGAACCAGAGCCTTCCGCCAACATGACAGCCAACCTTCGCCATACAGGACCAGCCATAGCCTTCAGTCCGCCATGACAAGCCAGAGATCCGTCATCCAGCCATGAGCAGCCAAGATCCGTCAGCCGCCGAGAGGCAGCTCGATCCGTCAGCCAGCCATGAGCGCTCAGATCCGTCGCCAGCATGACAGACCAGATCCGTCCCGCAGGCATGAGCAGCCGATGACCTTCAGCCAGCCATGAGCCGTCCAGACCGGGATCCGCCATTAAGTCCGTCCGGCCGGGATTCCGCCAGAACTCCTCCAGCCGGATCTCCGCCCGAGACCGTCCAGCCGGATCTCCCCGCCAGAGCCGTCAGCCGGGGTCCGCCAGAGCCGTCCCAGCCGGGATCCGCCAGGGGCCGTTTCCAGCCGGGTCCCCGAGCCGCCGGGATCCGCCAGAGCCGGTCCAGCCAGCCGGGATCCGCCAGAGCCGTCCAGCCAGGATCCCCAGCCAGCCAGGATCCGCCAGCCAGCCCGGATCCGCCATTCAGTCCGGTGCTGCCCCCTTAGTCCGGTGCTGCCCCTTAGTCCGGTGCTGCCTCTTAGTCCGGTGCTGCCCCTTAATCCGGGGGGTTAAGTTGGAGGGTGGTCAATTGGAGGAGGCTACGGGAAACGGGTAGTGATATGGTGGGTGGGGACCACGACCAGAGCCAGAACCACCGCCGAAGAGGTATGCCCACCCCGCCCTCCCTTGGTTAGCCCTAGTTTGAGGCGCGGTCGCAGTCCGCGCCTTTAGGGGGGGTACTGTCACACTCTGGCTCCGGGAAATTGTATTTGAGCCAGGTGTATTCGTTTTGTTTGGGGGTTTTTTTGGTTAGGTTGGGAATAGTGGTGTGTTCATTTGGGTGTGTGTGGTTTTTCTTGGTTAGTCATGTGACTCCCAATCGGAGGTAACGAGTGTCAGCTGTCGGCTCGTTACTCTGATTGGGAGCCATATTTAGTCTGTATGTTTTCCTTTGGGTGTTTTGGGGTTTTTGTTTTTCCCTTTGGGGCGGTGTAACCGTGGACTTCAGAGTCGTCTTTTTTTTTGTGGGTCGAAACTTTAATTTAATAAAGTCATGTTTTTTTGGGACACCTGCCCCTTTGGGGTTCTCCTTCGTTGCTAGACGACCGTGAAAAATTGGAATAAAGTTTTCGGTAAAAAGGCCTTAAAACGGGTTTTTTCTTCTTTGGAAAAAATTTAAAATAAAACAAAATTTTTTTTTTTTCATTTTTATTTTTTTTAAAAATGACCCATTTAATTTTGGGGAAGCGGAACCGAGAGGAAGTTGTGTTCCCTTTTCCAAAACCACTACAGAAATTCATTTCAACAGCCCCGGGTTAGAGTTCAATATATTAGCCGCCCAGTGCCTATATTTGAGGTTCAGGCTGTTGTAATGTCCAGCTGATTATTTTAATATGCATTGTATCTTTTTTTTGGGTATTTGATGTTCCATTTGAGGGTGAGTCTATTGATATGTCTTCATTCAGATGAAAGAGCTGAGAATTTTCATGTAACTCAATATTTCCTGTTTGGTGTTTAATAAGCACCTACAGCATTTTGTTCAACAATTGTTCAAATCTGTCAGAGTTTACAGAACGCCAGACGCGGAGTCAAACTCCCCAACCTTCCGAACACTTGAAACCCACCCTCTTAAGGAATAACCTGGAATAGTAGAAAGTAATCCTTCTACCTCACCCACCTCCCCCACTACCCCCATAAAAAAAAGTGGCTTGTCCCACTGTCTATCATAAGTTGAATGCACAATTTGTAAGTCCCCCCCCCCCCCCCCCCCCTATAACCCCCCCCCCCCCCCTAAAAAAAATTAAAAAATGATTTCCCAAAACCCCCCCATCCCCCCTCCCCCCCCCCCCCCACTACCCCCCCCCCCCCACACATTTTTTTATTTCCCCCTCCCCCCCCTTTTGCCCTTTCCCCAACCCCCCCCAACCCCATAAAAAAAAGTTTTGGGTAACCAAATGGCTCATTAATAATCCCCCAATTTAAAGGGTTTGGAAAAGAGGCGGAAAGAAAAGAATTCTGAAAAAAACCCCCTTGGGTTTCCCCTTCCAATGGGTAAACTTCTTCAAGGGGCCCTAGTTTTAATTTACCCTTTCCCCACCTCACGGAACTTCCCTGCATTCAAACACAAATACCCTTTAAAATGGGAAAAAATTCTTTACCAAAGGGAAACAATTCTTTAAAGCCAAACCTGCTACTATGAAAATATTTCCCTTTTTATGTATTAAAAAAAGCAAACAAAAATGTTTATCTGACACCATAAAGATTTTTTAAAAATTGCAAAAAGTATTAGGAAATGATTTTTTGGACTAGCAAAATTGGTCTGAAGGGGGAAGGGACTAAAGGTAAAAAATTTTAAGACATTGAAAAATTTAAAACCCGATTCACTTTATTTTTTTTTTGGAGGAAACTGGGGTTTATGTGCCTTGCTAAGGGCAAAATCAAACAGATTTTTCCCCTAGTCGGCTCGGGGTTTTCGAACCGGGAACCTTTAAAGGAAAACCTTTCCCCCCAAGGCTTAAAACCCTAAATTTTAAAGTCAATACTGACATTAAAAAAACATTAAGTATCTAAACATGATCAGGAAGAAGGGGAAAGAAAAAGAATCCATAGCTTTTGCAGGGCCCATAGCTCATGGGATAGAGAAAATCCAAAAGTTGGTGTCATGGCCCCAAAAGTCTTTGGGGGGGGGGGTTTGAAAAGAAAACAGTGATTTTTGGTTTCCTCTGACTCAGGGGTTAGACCCCGGCGCTTGTCAAAATAGGTAGTGGGTTGGGACCCCCGGGACCACCCATCCAAAAAAAAAAATTTTGCCCCGCCTGACTCCCAAGTCCTTTGGATAAAAGCGTCTGCAAAATGGTTTATTATATTATTATTTTAAACATTGGGAAAAATTGCTTTTTCCCTGCCTTAGATTTGACCAGGGGGAAAGCTATGACCCCTTTATCGATGTCGCTTTTTTAAAATCCACTTCATTTGAAAGAGGGACGGGTGCAAAAAAAATTTTTTTTGTGTATGTGTTTCTTAAAGGGGGTAAACAGGAAATGGTAGAAAGGTCCCCAGACTTTACCCTTTTTAGTGTGTCAAGAACGAAACACATTTTCCCGCTTTTTTCAAAAATTTTCCCGGGGGTTTACCCAAGTTTGACACAACAGGGGGAAAGCTTTCCCCAATAAACAGGGGAAAAAAAGCATCCCGGGGGAAGGCTTTTAAACCCCCTTTGGGAAGTCCATCCCCTTACAAATTTAAAGGCCCTTTTTCTAAAGGGCAGAAGGGGGTTTTGCAATAAATTTTTGGGGGGAAAGGTTTTTCCTAAGGGTTTTGTTCACTCTATTATCCCCACCACAAGGGTAAAGAAAAAAAGAAAAAATTTTGAAGCAAAACCCATTTTATCCCCCTTTGCCCCTTTTTGGTTTAAAAAATGGGGATTTGTTGAAAATGGCATTACTTTTGATTTAAAATTTCCCAAATAAATTTTACCCGACCTACACCCTTTTTCTCAAAACGGGGAGCTCAGAGGGGGGACAGAATGGGGGATGGTGAGATAATGATTTTCAGAATGGGGGATGGGAATAACTCTTTCAGAATGGGGGGATGGGAGATAAGGCATCATTCAAATGGGGGATTTTTGAGATAATGCACTCAAAATGGGGGAGGGTGGAGATAATGCATCTCAAAATGGGGGGGGGTTTGAGATAAGCTTTTCTTCAAATGGGGATGGGGAGATAATAAATCACCCAAATGGGGATGGTGAGAAAAGCATCATTAAGAAGGGGGTTTTTGGGGGGGGAGATAATGAAACCTTTGAAGGGGGGATGGGGGAAAAAAGCATCATTCAGAAAGGGGGTGGGGGGAAAGAAACCAGAGAAGGCTAAATTTCCCTGAAAAAGAAAAGTAAAAACCTTTGGGGTTGAAAAAAGGGAAATCTGGGGTTTGGGGCCCGCCGCTATATTTACTATCTACATCAAATGATTTCCCCCATTATTTAAACCCCCCCCCAAAAATTTCCCCTTCGGCCCTTCTTGACACCCCTAAAGAACTAACACAAAAAAGTTTGGATTTACCATTGTGCATGAAAAGTTGTTATAAAAACTTTTTTCGAGAAAAAGGGATAATTTTATTTCAGCTACTGAGACTGGCTTTGGAAACCCACCATTTGTCCTTTTTTTTTATTAAAAGGGCTTTTTGGGTTTTTTGGATCAGAGAGTAGACTAAAGAAGGGGAAGTAGACATACTGCGTTTTTTGAATTTCTAAAAAATGAGTCTTTTGTAGTTCCCGGGTTTGGGTAAATTTTCCTTTTAAATTCCAGTCAATTCAGGAAGTACACTGTCTTTCAAATTCCAATTCTTTTAAAGGGTTTTTCAATCGGGAAAATTTGGTTTTACGGGAAAACATTTTTCCCTTTTTTTGCCCCAAAACCCTTTCCCGGGCCCCCTTTCCCACTGCGTGACCCTATCTTCACTAGAGGCTTTTTCCCCTTTAAAAATTTCTCACTGAAACCCCCCCCCAAAGCCCTTGACCCCACTTGTTTTTTCCCTATCCCCCTCTCCCCAAACCAACCATCTTTACGACCCTACTCTCCCCCTTTTCTGCACCCTGGGAAAATGAAATTTTGGGATACGTTTTGTATGGTTTTTGCCCTTCCCCTTAAGCTATTTTAAATAAATTTTGCAATTGAAAGGGTCACTCTGGATAAGAGTTTTCCCCCTGAATTAGTAAAATTTTTTAAAAATGTGAATTGATGGGGAAATTTTGCCCCCAAACCCCTTGATGGTTACAAACCCTTTTGGAAGTGAGTGGAGGATATAGGGCTCGAAACACTTCAAAAAACAGTTTTTCCCCTGTTTGTACGGGCATATTTAAAATTAAAGTCATTTGTCACCCGACACCCAGAAGGGGAAACTGGCCACGGGCCTCAACCCCTTTTTCCCTTCTAGGTTTTTTTCCTGGGTTCCCTTTTCCTTCTGGGATTTTTTTCCCTAGCCACTGGGGGCTTCGGCTTTGCTTCCCTTTTTGGGGGGTTGTATTTCCCGGGTTTAAGGGCCCCCCCTCAGCGGAGTCAACAAACCCCCGGAAAAGCATCCTTTTTCAGGGAAAAGGCAGAGGGGAAGGGGCAAACCTGAAATCGGAAGTCGGGTTTCTGTGGACCTGGTTTAGGCGTTTCTTTTTTACCCCCCTGATACGTTTTGGGTTTTGGGTATCTGTAAAAAACTCTGTGCCCCGGGTGAATTTTAAAAAAGGGCTTTATAAATAAATGTGATTGATGTAGATCACCACCAACTGTCTGGTTCTTCTAATGTCTGTTCCCACCAGGAGACGCTATTGTTGAGACATTCTCTACATCCAGCGAGCAACAGCCGAAGACACAGAGCGCTAGAGAGGCTCACCACTGTGCCCACATATGTGAGGCGGACGTTGTCTAAATTCTATCAAAGTATCAAAAAGACACCTACAAATACACGACAGGAAATATATCTATTTCCCTGCCTATGATTGCTGGAGAAGATCTGTAAATATCAAGTGCTTTATTAGTGGTAATACTGGACATACCTGCTCTGTAGTCTGTTGGAAAGAGTTTCTCGTCTGACTATGAGCCAAATACAGTGCGCGAATTACAGTAGTGCTATATAGTCAGCACTGTGCCAATTGCGTGCAATGTTTCTCTCACTTTAAAAGATAGAGATAGGTCCCCTGTACTTTTCCTCATCTATCAGGTACACTCAGTCAACTATGACAGACATAAATGTAGAACAATAATAATCCAGAAAATCACATTGTAGGATTTTTAGAATTTTTTTAATTGCCAAAATGCTATCGCGGGAAATAAGTATATGTGCCAATAACAAAAGTTTCTCAATACTTTGATTATTATAACCCTTTGTTGAGGCAATGACACATGGTCAAAACGTTTACTCTAAGTCTTCACACAGTTTTTTCACACACTGTTGCTGGTATTTTAGGCCCCATATCACTCATGAGATCTCTCTCTAGAGCAGTGATACTTGTATCTTCTCCCGTTTTGCGGGCTGTCGCTGTGCAACACGCGACTCTTCAACTCTCCCTCCTAAAGATTACTTGAAGTGGTTGAGATCATGGAGACTGGCTAGGCACTACAGGAATCTTGCAGTGACCTTCTTCACGAAGCCCACTCCTTTCGTTGCCGTGCCGGTCCCATTTTCATAGTGTTGGCATCATTGTTCATGCTGTGATCGACCCAGCACGGTGTTCATCTTCAAGGCCCTTTGGTGATGAGAAGGAAGGTTTCACTCAAAATCTCATGATACATGGCCCCTTCAATTCTTTCTTCTACAACAGAATCAAGTCAAGTCCTGGACCTTTGCTCAGAAAACAGCCCCAAAAGCATGCATGTTCTCCACACCATGCCGCTTCACAGTAGGTATGGTTCTTTTATTTGCGATGAAACTCAGCATTACTTTAGATCCTCCAAACAGCGACGAGTTGAAGTTTTTACCAAAGAGTTCTATTTTGATTTTCATCTGACCATATGACATTCTCCCAAATCCTCTTCTGGATTGCATCCAAATGTCATCTCTAGCAAACTTCAGACGGGCCTGGACATGTACTGGATTAAGCAGGGGGACACAACGTCTGTGGCACTGCAGGCTTTTGGATAATTGATTAGTCTCTGGGCCGCGTAGTGTGTTACTGTGATGGTAGGCCTTTGTTTACTTTGGTCCCCACTGCTCTCTGCAGGTCATTCACTAGTCCCCCCGTGGGGTTTTCTGGGATTTTTAAGCTCACCGTTCTTGGTGAATCATTTTGACGCCACGGGTGAGATCTTGGCGTGGGAGCCCCAGATTCGAGGGAGCGATTATCAGTGGTCTTGTATGTCTTCCATTTCCTAATAAATTGGCCTCCCCAGTTGATTTCTTCTAAACCAAGCTGCCCCCCATACCTATTGCAGATCCATTCTCTCCCAGCCTAGTCAGGTCAGGTCTACAATTTTGTTTCTGGTGTCCTTTGAGCAGAACCCAGTCAGCTCTTTGGTCTTGGCCATAGCTGGAGTTTGGAGTGTGACTGTTTGAGGTTGTGGACAGGTGTGTACTTTTATACTTCATAACAAGTTCAAATAGGTGCCATTAATACAGGTAACAAGTGGAGGACAGAGGAGGCCCTCTTAAAGAAGAGTTACAGGTCTGTGAGAGCCAGAAATCTTGCTTGTTTGTTAGGTGACCAAATACTTATTTTCCACCATAATTTGCAAATAAATTCATTAAAATCCTACAATGATGATTTTCTGGATAAAAAAAATCTCAATTTGTCTGTCATAGTTGACGTGTACCTATGATGAAAATTTACAGGCCTCTCTCATCTTTTTAAGGGGGAGAACTATGCACCAATTGGTGGGCTTGACTACATAATACTTTTTTTCCCCCACTGTAAATGTGAGAATCAAATCAAATCAAATCAAATCAAAAATCAAATTTATTGGTCACATTGCTCCAAAAAACTACAAACAGGTGACAGACATTACAGTGAACTGCTATACTTACAGCCCTTAACCAACAGTGTCATTTATTTTTAAACAAAAAAGTAAGGAATAAAAAACAAAGTAAAAAAGTGTGTTGAGAAAAAAAAGAGCAGAAGTAAAAATAAAAGTGACAGTAGGGAGGCCTTATATATACAATATAGAATAAGTGACAGTAGTGGCGGCCTATATAACAGGGGGGTACCGTTGCATAGTCAAAATGTGCGGGGCGGCACCGGCTAGTTGAGGTAGTTGAGGTAATATGTACAGTGTGGTAGAGTTAAACAATGACTATGCATAAATACGGTAACAGAGTAGTGCAGCAGCGTAAAAGGAATGGGGTGGGGGGGCAGTGCAAAATAGTTCCGGGTAGCCATGATTAGCTGTTCAGGAGTCTTATGGCTTGGGGGTGGGTGGTTAGAAGCTGTTGAGAAGTAATTTTGGACGCTAGACTTGGCACTCCTCTCCGGTACCGCTTGGACGTGTGGTAGCAGAGAGAAACAGTCTATGACTAGGGTTGACTGGAGTCTTTGAACAATTTGGAGGGCCTTCCTCTGACCACCAACGCGTGCCTGGTATAGTAGGTCCTGGATGGCAGGGAGCTTTGCCCAGTGATGTACTGGGCCGTACGCACTACCCTCTGTAGGTGCCTTGCGGTCAGAGGCCAAGCAGTTGCCATACCAGGCGGTGATGCGAACCCAGTCCAGGATGGCTCCTCGATGGTGCAGCTGTAGAATTTTTTGAGGATCTGAGGACCCATGCCAAATCTTTTTAGTCTCCTGAGGGGAATAGGGCTTTGTCGTGCCCTCTTCACGACTGTCTTTCGGTGTGTTGTTTCTTGGACCATGATAGTTCGTTGGTGATGGTGGACACACCAAGGAACTTGAAGCTCTCAAACCTGTTCCACTACAGCCCGTCGATGAGAATGGGGGCGTGCTCAGTCCTCTTTTTTTTTCCTGTAGTCCACAATCCATCTCCTTTGTCTTGGTCACGTTGAGGGAGAGGTTGTTGTCCTGGCACCACCACGGCCAGATCTCTGACCTCCTCCCTATAGGCTGTCTCATCGTTGTCGGTGATCATGCAGGCCTACCACTGTTGTGTCGGTCGGCAAACTTAATGATGGTGTTGGAGTCGTGCCTGGCCATGCAGTCATGGTGAAACAGAGAGTACGGAGGGGGATGAGCACGCACCCCGTGAGGGGGCCCCCGTGTTGAGGATCAGTGTTGGCAGATGTGTTGTTACCTACCCTTACCACCTGGGGGCGGCCCGTCAGGAAGTCCAGGATCCAGTTGCAGAGGGATGTGTGTTTAGTCCCAGGATCCTTAGCTTAGTGATGAGCTTTGAGGGCACTATGGTGTTTGAATGCTGAGCTGTAGTCAATTGAATAGCATTCTCACGTACGTAGTGTTCCTCTTTGTCCAGGTGGGAAAGGCAGTGTGGAGCTGCGATAGAAGATTGCATCATCTGTGGATCTCGTTGGGGCGGTATGCAAATGGGAGTTGGTCTAGGGTTTCTGGAGATTATGCTGTTGATGTGAGCCATGACCAGGTCTTTCAAAGCACTTCATGGCTACAGGACGTCAGTGCCACGCGGTCGGTAGTCATTTAGGCAGGTTATCTTAGAGTTCTTGGGCACGGGGACTATGGTGGTCTGCTTGAAACATGTTGGTATTACAGACTCAGTCAGGGACATGTTGAAAATGTCAGTGAAGACACTTGCCAGTTGGGTCAGCACATGCTCGGAGTACACGTCCTGGTAATCCTCATCAGATCCTCATCAGTGTCTGACTTAGCTAAAGATTAAAATCCATTCCATCACTTAATTCTCAAGAAATCGTAGCACACTCTATTGTAATCCTATTGTTTCTCACTGTTAGAGAACTGTGCAGAGGAAGGGAACTGTTATAGAACGTTAGCCTCTCTTTACTTTATTGATCAGTGTTCACCTGGTCCAGTTTTGGTGTGTTTTGTTTAGCTTCTACTGTAAAGATATTGAGATGACCTTGGATTTGCCCTAAGGGTTGAATATCCTCTGTGAGGCTGGTTGACTGGTGTGGCACTGATTCTCTCTGCAGTTTTCTGTGGGAATGAGCTAGTAGACACAACATGTATCAGATAGAGATGGTGTGATGATCAGTTTTCACATTAGTTTGGGTGGATACTTTTTGTTTATTAAATTGGATTTTAAAACTAGATTAGTTATTTTAGTCATGAATAGTCATTAAGGCTTAATTCAAACCTGTTTAATTTATCTGCCAATGAAAAAAATAGTGTGTATATGAATTTGTACTAGTCAAGCTCTTCTCTTTTGTGTAATGAATTACCAAAAAACGATGTTTTAAGTGACATATTTACTGTTGTTCTGAAGCTGAACAAGACAGGAAGTTTAAATGAGCATCACAAAAGCTAAATCTGACCTATTCACTAACATGTTTTGTCAGCATAAGCAGCTGTGAGACATGCTAGAGTACTGTAACATTGCTGATCTACTGAATCATTGTAGTTGTTGGGGGTTATATTTACAGTAAATATAATGGTGTGGATAAGCCTTCAATGCAAGCTGCAGGGGTTGCCTTTCATCAAGATGATCCTGACATTTTAAAGGTTAAAAATGTGGACTTTGGTGGACCTTTATCGCAATGGTGATTAACGGCACTGCCAAGGTGGAGAAAAGATCTAGGAAGATAGAAATCATTGTGGTTGCGGCAGAACGGTTCCTGGGGCTGAAATATTTATTGGCAAAAAAGTTACATGGAATATTGTCAAAAGCCATACTACCATCTCAGGTCCTAGAGACTGAGAAGGGAGATATGGAGATTTAAAAGAAGGAAGAAATGGGAGTTTTGTTTGTTTTGGCAATGTACTATTTTATTAGGGTGGAGTAAGTTAGTATCACTATTAAGTATGGATTTATTTTTTATTTAATTTATTTTGTGGTTTCAAACCGTCCAGTTGGTGGCGGCAATGCAACTTTTGGATGTAGTCTGCCATACAGCCACAGAAGAAGAAGATGTCGCCATTGCTCTGTGGTAGTTGGAAACAGGAACTTCCGGGGAGGCGCGCAAACATTCTTCAGAACAAAGCAAACCACATGACTGTGCTTTCCGTTTCTCTTTTATTACTACAGGTATGTAATAGCACGTTTAAAACTGCCTAATATCGAAATAACGTCATAACATGTTAGATAACAAATCAGTCAAGGTATTATCACGTTTGGGAAAGGTTTTGTTGTAATGTTGTGTCAGTCTGAGTGATTGAAGAACGTGATAAAATATATTTTACAAAGCGCATGGCGCGGGGTCCATTACAGGTTTTTATTTGCGAGGCTTTCCAGGTTCGTAATATAGGTCAGTGCGTTTTCGCCTGGGCATGTTCAGTACAAAAACGTTTTGGAAAGTTGCAGATAGAAATACCCCGAATATAAAGTGACATGATTTATTAGAATCAGAGGCATGTTTGTTCTACATAATACGTTTGTATCTGATCGTCGCCAAACGTCTCCGTCCTCCTGTTGGACGCAGCCCTGGTACCCCGCTTGTCCCTATGTATGTGAAGCTAGTCATAATAAATGATAGCCACAATAGTGGAATTTGCGATTCGCCCTCAAAATAAAAGGCCCTCATTGAAAGTGATGCAAACTGATACAAAATATTGGAATCATGTCAAACGTTGTTACTTAATTTAAAATGAATTACAAAAACTAATTATTTTGAAAATAAACATAAGAAACGGTTGAAATCCCACTGGAGGTATTAGACCACATAATTGCATTGGGGGCATTCTTATATGCACTTATGAAACGGGTTGGATTGTGCACCCATGGAACGGGTGACACCCCACAGAAAAACAATTCTCAAGAGTTTATACAAATATTAGCGTCTTAGCTCTTATTGCAGGACTTTGAGTGTGAAAAAATCACCTTCCCAGTCAGTCTATTGCAGGGGTTACTCCAGTACTATTTGAGATGGTCCGGGTCAAACAAATTGTCCTAGGTGGCAAAGGTCCGGATGGATATTGTCATTTATTGGCATAGTAACAAACCCCCAACTTGTGACCCCAAACTGTTCACAACCCTCTTGTTGGCGGAGAGAACATTTAAGCAGTTTTAAAGCTAATATCCTGTAATTCTACACATTTTACGACAGGGCTGAGATGTTTTGTTGTTGCTGTTTTTAAGCAATTCTCTACATGTTTCCATGTCTTATGTGTGTTTATATGATACCAGGGGTTGAAGCCCAACCAAAACAGTATTATTATATAATTATTTTTGTGACCTGTGGTCCATATTGACCCCGTTCTTGGTCCTTACCACCGCGTTACGCCAGTTGAGTATGCTGTTTGTATGGACATTCCATATTGCACTGTTACAGCCCTACCTATGTATTGTGTTCAGCCTACTCAGTGACACCACAGAACACAACTATGTAGAGTTTACACAAATATTAGCGTCTTCACTCTATTGTAGGACTCTGAAACCACTGTTGTCCGGGAGTTTAACCCTGTCAGCTAAATTGTCATGATAATCAGTGATTTCAAGTTTGTCTCTGTACATTTTTGACGAGATGATCATAGCAAAAAATTAAATACTTCTGCATTTCCCGCTGTGCAAATGCATTGTTTCTCATTGTAAAGAGGCTCAGGATAACTCCTGATAAAGTTGGGTAGCTGATAGGCCTTTTCAGAGCTTAACTAGCCAAAATGATTAGTCACAGGGCTCCTGAGTGGCGCAGCGGTCTAAGACACTACAGAGCCTGGTTTGATTCCAGGCTGTATCATTATCCGGCTGTGATTGGAGTCCCAATCAATTGGCCCAGCGTCGTCCGGGGTAGGCCGTCATTGTAAATAATAATTTGTTCTTAACTGACTTGGTCCAAACATGGGTCAAACATTAGACCGGATCAAATCTGAACTAATCACTCAGACATTAGGCAGGTTTCCATTGACCCCAGCTGCATTCGACAAAAGCAATGTTGCTAAAATAATCTTTGCGACGTGTAATGGAGACGGCAGAAATAGGAGAAATGTTCTAAAGCTCGACAACATTTTTAAATCGTTTAACTTTTGTCAAAGTTTCTTTATTCTGAGACACAAGATAGTTACATGAAAACACACCCTAGAGGGCAATTGTTGTATCTATTTTTCTATGTAAACTTTTTCTAAATGTCCAGAAAAAGATCACTGGACAAGTTATTGGAAAAACATAGCAACTGTTTCACACAAGATTAAAAAGTACAGTACAGCAGAGTACAGGAAAGAGAAGTTTAGTTCAGTACAGTACAATAGTACAGTATAACGTAATGTATTTTATTCTTACTTTAATGTACTATGTTTGGGCTGGGCTATATGGACTAAATCATACAGCTGTATCTTGAGTTTTTTTTTAAATTCAATATACAGTGAGGGAAAAAAGTATTTGATCCCCTGCTGATTTTGTATGTTTGCCCACTGACAAAGACATGATCAGTCTATAATTTTAATGGTAGGTTTATTGAACAGTGAGAGACAGAATAACAACAAAAAAATCCAGAAAAACGCATGTCAAAAATTTATAAATTGATTTGCATTTTAATGAGGGAAATAAGTATTTGACCCCTCTGCAAAACATGACTTAGTACTTGGTGGCAAAACCCTTGTTGGCAATCACAGAGGTCAGATGTTTCTTGTAGTTGGCCACCAGGTTTGCACACATCTCAGGAGGGCTTTTGTCACTCCTCTTTGCAGATTTTCTCCAAGTCATTAAGTTTTGAGGCTGACGTTTGGCAACTCGAATCTTCAGCTCCCTCCACAGATTTTCTATGGAATTTAAGGTCTGGAGACTGGCTAGGCCACTCCAGGACCTTAATGTGCTTCTTCTTGAGCCACTCCTTTGTTGCCTTGGCTGTGTGTTTTGGGTCATTGTCATGCTAGAATACCCATCCACGACCCATTTTCAATGCCCTGGCTGAGGGAAGGAGGTTCTCACCCAAGATTTTGACGGTACATGGCCCCGTCCATCGTCCCTTTGATGCAGTGAAGTTTGTCCCTGTCCCCTTAGCAGAAAAACACCCCCAAAGCATAATGTTTCCTCCACCTCCATGTTTGACGGTGGGGGGATGGTGTTCTTGGGGTCATAGTAGCATTCCTCCTCCTCCAAACACGGCGAGTTGAGTTGATGCCAAACAGCTCAATTTTGGTCTCATCTGACCACAAACACTTTCACCCAGTTCTCCTCTAGAATCATTCAGATGTTCATTGGCAAACTTCAGATGGGCCTGTATATGTGCTTTCTTGAGCAGGGGGACCTTGCGGGCGCAGCAGGATTTCAGTCCTTCACAGCGTAGTGTGTTACCATTGTTTTTACTTGGTGACTATGGTCCCAACTTTTGTGTTTCTGCCATATGCGAATAATCGCACCAACTGTTGTCACCTTCTCACCAAGCTGCTTGGCGATGGTCTTGTAGCCCATTCCAGCCTTGTGTAGGTCTACAATCTTGTCCCTGACATCCTTGGAGAGCTCTTTGGTCTTGGCCCATGGTGGAGAGTTTGGAATCTGATTGATTGCTTCTGTGGACAGGTGTCTTTTATACATGTAACAAACTGAGATTAGGGAGCACTCCCTTTAAGAGTGTGCTCCTAATCTCAACTTGTTTACCTGTATAAAAGACACCTGGGAGCCAGAAATATTTCTGATTGAGAGTGGGTCAAATACTTATTTCCCTCATTAAAAATGCAAATCAATTTATAACATTTTTGACATGTGTTTTTTCTGGATTTTGTTGTTGTTATTCTGTCTCACTGTTCAAATAAACCTACCATTCAAATTATAGACTGATCATTTCTTTGTCAGTGGGCAAACGTAAAAAATCAGTAGGGGATCAAATACTTTCCTTTTTCCCTCACTGTATCTTAATTTGTTTTTCTCTAAGTAAGCATTGTACAATTATAGGTCAAATACACTGCATTTCAAACAGTCAGCTATAATCTAATGAATTCAGGGCTTTTTGAAGTTATACCTAGGCTAAATATAAGCCATCCACAACCAATAAGACACACTAATTATTTTATAAAAAATAGTTTAACCTGCTTTTTTGGGGGGCATTAATCACTGATCTGGCTTTCAAGTTGGTCTCTGAAAATGGCATTTTTTGTTGTTACAAATTTGACTAACTTATTGTAGCAGGCATTAGGCCAGGGTTTTTCAATTCCGGTCCTGGAGGGCCGAACACCTCTGTTTTTCATTCTCTCCTTCTAATCAGGGGGGCTAATTTAGACCTGGGACACCAGGTGAGTCCAATTAACTACCAGGTAGAAATAAAAAACAGAAGTGTTTCGGCCCTCCAGGACTGGAATTGAAGAACCCTGCATTAGGCTATAGAAAAAAAATGAACACAGGTCTCATCAAGCCATCTCTCTCAGCCCACGTGCTAGTGATTAACCAGCTAATCTTTATAATTTAAGCTTAGCCAACTTGGATCTATTTGCTAACAAGGTTTAACTGATGAACAGTTGAGTTGTTATGAACACACCCATTCTGTCTGTCTCCAACTGTTTTGGAAAGCATGTTAGCCTGTCCACTTTGTTCAGATGTTGAAATCAAGTGGCCTAGCTTATTTCTCAGAATGAGAACTGACGAGTTGCCAATTCCTTACAGTGGATTCAGAAAGTATTCAGACCCCTTCCTTTTTCCATATATTCAGACACATTCAGTTGTTTCTATCTTTATCTATAATTGTTACTAACATGGTGTGAACGGGAAATACAATTGGTTTGTGTTTTTTTACAAATTGAAGATAAGGTTATTAAGGAAAATAGCTCATAGTGGCTGCCTAAAACAAACTGTAAACTTGTCCTAAATAGTTTTTGAGTCATTTATTCATTTCTGCAGTTGCTTTGTGTCATTTTTGTGCACTTGTCTAATGTGAAATGAATGTTGTTTTGTCATTGAATAGCTACCTGATCTGTTGAAATTAGGTAATTGAACAAGAAGAAATATAATATATTTTTTTGAGGATAAAGTTCCAGACCTGTCAAGACTGTTGTCTGTTTTCTCTTTATTACTACAGGCCGACTAGGATTTAAGTCTGAGGCCTGTAACATCAACAGTGAGGACAAACCCAGCCTGCCTCTCTCCTTCCACACTGAGTCCAAAACCTACAGTCACTGGGTCCTGATTGACAGTCGAGTCCCAGTTTGTTTTTTTTGCACCGCAGGTACCAGAGATGGCATCAGTGAAGCTGGAAGACTGCAGTCAAACACTGGAGCTGAATGTCAACATTAAGATGAAGAAGAGGAGGAGAAGATTGGGAAATCTGTTTTTTCTCATGGTAAGAGCAGTTTCATTCCAACTTCCCACTGTGCATGAAAAGTTGCAGTACAACTGTTTCATGATTAACTGTTTCAATGAGAAGGTAGATGTTATTTAATGCTACTGAGACTTGCATGGATGACACCAGTATAGTCTGGTTTGGAATGGGTTGCCAGTAATAAACTGGCCCTGAACATCTAAAACTAAGAGCACTGTATTTGGTATACAAATCATTTCCTAAGTTCTAGACCTCAGCTGAATCTGGTAATGAATGGTGTGGTTGTTGAACAAGTTGAGGAGACTAAATTACTTGGCATTACCTTTGATTGTAAACTGTCATGGTCAAAACAATATACAGTGGGGAAACAAAGTATTTAGTCAGCTACCAATTGTGCAAGTTCTCCCACTTAAAACAGAATGAGAGAGGCCTGTACTTTTCATCATAGGTACACGTCAACTATGACAGACAAATTGAGAGAAAAAAAATCCAGAAAATCACATTGTAGGATTTTTAATGAATTTTTATTTTGCAAATGATGGTGGAAAATAAGTATTTGGTCACCTACAAACAAGCAAAAAATTTCTGGCTCTCACAGATCTGTAACTTCTTCTTTAAGAGGCTCCTCTGTCCCTCCCACTCGTTACCTGTATTAATGGCACCTGTTTGAACTTGTTATCAGTATAAAAGACACCCTGTCCACAACCTCAAACAGTCACACTCCAAACTCCACTATGGCCAAGACCAAAGAGCTGTCAAAGGACACCAGAAACCAAATTGTAGACCTGCACCAGGCTGGGAAGACTGAATCTGCAATAGGTAACGCAGCTTGGTTTGAAGAAATCAAACTGTGGGAGCAATTATTTTAGGAAATGGAAGACATACAAGACCACTGATAATCTCCCTCGATCTGGGCTCCCACGCAAGATCTCACCCCCGTGGGGTCAAAATGATAAAAGAATGGTGAGCAAAAATCCCAGAACCACACGGGGGGACCTAGTGATATGAACCTGCAGAGAGCTGGGACCAAAGTAACAAAGCCTACCATCAGTAACACACTACGCCGCCAGGGACTCAAATCCTGCAGTGCCAGACATGTCCCCCTGCATAAGCCAGTACATGTCCAGGGCCCGTCTGAAGTTTGCTAGAGTGCATTTGGATGATCCAGAAGAGGATTGGGAGAATGTCATATGGTCAGATGAAACCAAAATAGAACTCTTTGGTAAAAAACTAAACTCGTCGTGTTTGGAGGACAAAGAATGCTGAGTTTCATCCAAAGAACACCATACCTACTGTGAAGGCATGGGGGTGGTCAAACATCATGCTTTGGGGCTGTTTTTTCTGCAAAGGGACCAGGACGACTGATCTGTGTAAAGGAAAGAATGAATGGGGCCATGTATCATGAGATTTTGAGTGAAAACCTCCTTCCATCAGCAAGGGCCTTGAAGATGAAACGTGGCTGGGTCTTTCAGCATGACAATGATCCCAAACACACCGCCCGGGGCAACGAAGGAGTGGCTTCGTAAGAAGCATTTCAAGGTCCTGGAGTGGCCTAGCCAGTCTCCAGATCTCTACCCCATAGAAAATCTTTGGAGGGAGTTGAAAAGTCTGTTGCCAGCGACAGCCCCAAAACATCACTGCTCTAGAAGGAGATCTGCATGGAGGAATGGGCAAAATACAGCGAACAGTGTGTGTGAAGACTTACAGAAAAACGTTTGACCTGTGTCATTGCCAACAAAGGGTATATAACAAAGTATTGAGAAACTTTTGTTATTGACCAAATACTATTTTCCACCATAATTTGCAAATAAATTCATAAAAAATCCTACAATGTGATTTTTCTGGATATTTTTTTTCTCATTTTGTCTGTCATAGTTGACGTGTACATATGATGAAAATTACAGGCCTCTCTCATCTTTTTTAAGTGGGAAAACTTGCACAATTGGTGGCTGACTAATTACTTTTCCCC
Source organism: Coregonus suidteri (assembly GCA_036851935.1). Lineage (NCBI taxonomy): Eukaryota > Metazoa > Chordata > Actinopteri > Salmoniformes > Salmonidae > Coregonus > Coregonus suidteri. Next base: position 23,801 of record JAGTTL010000327.1, on the reverse strand, counting down.
CCACTGTATAAAATATATGTATGTGGAAAAAAAATGGGGGATTGGAAGTGATGCAGGCAATTAGATTGATGGAAGTTACAATCTATCTGCAATATTAAAGCTGATCTACCCCCCACATAAAATGAAAAATTGTATAAAAATAAATAAATAAAAATACCAATTTAAGCTGCAGCTGGCCCAGAACAGAGCGGCACGTTCCTTGCTCTTCATTGTCATCAGATGGCCAATGCATGCCAAATTGTTTTGCATAAATCAACTTAACACACAGCTCTGACACACACACTTACCCCACCAGACATTGCCACCAGGGGTCTTTTCACAGTCCCCAAATCCAGAACAAATTCAAGAAAGTGTACAGTATTATATAGTAGCTGCTATTACATGGAACTCCGTTCCATCTCATATTACTCAAATAAACAGCAAACCTGCTTTCAAAAAGATAAAAGCAACACCTCATGGCACAACGCTCTCCCCTATTTGAACTAGATCGTTTTTGTATGTATTGACAAGTAGGGCTATGTGTGCCTTTTAAAAAATGTTTTAGGTAGTTCTGTCCTTGAGCTGTTCTTGTCTATTATTTTGATGTATTATGTCATGTTTCATTTTTTGTGTGGACCCCCAGGAAGAGTAGCTGCTGCTTTTGCGACAGCTTATGGGGATCCTAATACAATACCAAATTACCCAAATACCAGTATTGCCAGCATGTGTTTTATTAACTGGGCTATCTGGAGTGATCAGAGAGTAGACTAAAGAAGTGAAGTAGACAAACTGCCAGTAATTAGAACTTCTATGAAATGAGTCTGGTGTAGTAACTAGGCTTGGGTGGTATACTGGATACCAGGGAATTAGGAAAAAGCCACTGGATGGGTTTTCAATACAGCTGAAACTGTTTTCTTGAAGTTTTTCTTGATTTAATTTGAATATTTGTAGCTACTTTTTAAGTAAATACCTGCAGTCAACTTGTGCAATACGTTATGAGTTAAAGAACATTACGTCACATTATTATGTAGTTTACGGTAGTCACCAGTCAACGAGAAGAGACCGGAGCCTTGTGAGTAACTCTCTGTCGTGCATCATGTGCCAGGTGATCTAATTACAGTATGGAATTCACAACTAAATGTTTGCCAGCTAGATATCTTATAACTATTAAGTAAACTTTCTACAATGTGTTAAATGCTCTGCAGTTGCCCATTTGGTTTGCTAATTTAGTAGTTAGTTAGCTATCTAGCTAAGTGGATAGCTTCTTCCAAAATCAAGCATTCGCTTGGTAACAGCAGAGAAATCCCCTCCTGGATCAAGAGCCTTGCTAACAGCAGAGAATCCCCTCCTGGATCAAGAGCCTTGCTGGATACAGTGGGGGAAAAAAGTATTTAGTCAGCCACCAATTGTGCAAGTTCTCCCACTTAAAAAGATGAGAGAGGCCTGTAATTTTCATCATAGGTACATGTCAACTATGACAGACAAAATTAGATTTTCCCCCCCAGAAAAACACACTGTAGGATTTTTTATGAATTTATTTGCAAATTATGGTGGAAAATAAGTATTTGGTCAATAACAAAAGTTTCTCAATACTGTGTCATTGCCTTTGTTGGCAATGACACAGGTCAAACGTTTTCTGTAAGTCTTCACAAGGTTTTCACACACTGTTGCTGGTATTTTGGCCCATTCCTCCATGCAGATCTCCTCTAGAGCAGTGGGATTTTTGCTCACCGTTCTTGTGATCATTTTGACCCCACGGGGTGAGATCTTGCGTGGAGTCCCAGATTGAGGGAGATTATCAGTGGTCTTGTATGTCTTCCATTTCCTAATAATTGCTCCCACAGTTGATTAATTCAAACCAAGCTGCTTACCTATTGCAGATTCAGTCTTCCCAGCCTGGTGCAGGTCTACAATTTTGTTTCTGGTGTCCTTTGACAGATCTTTTGTCTTGGCCATAGTGGAGTTTGGAGTGTGACTGTTTGAGGTTGTGGACAGGTGTCTTTTATACTGATAACAAGTTCAAACAGGTGCCATTAATACAGGTAACGAGTGGAGGACAGAGGAGCCTCTTAAAGAAGAAGTTACAGGTCTGTGAGAGCCAGAAATCTTGCTTGTTTGTAGGTGACCAAATACTTATTTTCCACCATCATTTGCAAATACATTCATTAAAAATCCTACAATGTGATTTTCTGGATTTTTTTCCCTCAATTTGTCTGTCATAGTTGACGTGTACCTATGATGAAAATTACAGGCCTCTCATCTTTTTAAGTGGGAGAACTTGCACAATATGTGGCTGACTAAATACTTTTTTCCCCCACTGTAATATTAGGTTTGTGCGTGCAGCAAACTGTGAGAAGCGTTTGAGTTACTTGTATAGTTGAGGTCAGCAACTGTACAAAATGTTCGCAATGCACTCGTTAGCATTTAGTTAGCGTTCTCTATGATGTTTCCTTAGTACTAGTTAGCATTTTATTAGTATTCTGCTTAGTGACGTTTTTTGGGCTTTGAATATTAGTACTATTTAAATAAAGACCTGTAGTCAACTTGTGCACTAGGTAATAGATAAAGCACATCGCGTTCATAATTTTGCCCGTTAGATAATTTTTCATTATGAACCTTTTTCATTATGAAGCATTCTGTTAGGTTCTAAACAAACTAAAACGGACATCTAGGAAAGCTCAAACTAAGTTTATTCACCCACAGGGTCAAACAGCTGCAAAGACAAAGCATGATTACACAAGCACATATATATTTATAACCTCCTACTAGACGGGGTCAATACATCTCTGATGCTAGTCAGGAACTTAATTGGTTCTTCTCACTGGTGTAGTCATGGCCCTGCCTGATGCTAGAACCTTCGTGGGCGTGAAAGTGTATGCGTGTGAGATAGGACTGTAGTAGGAGGGTCGTTGTGGTGGGCCCCTCTGGCCCCCCCTCCCAGAGGTTTCTACTCACTTCATCTGTTGACATGACCTCGAGCCGAATTCCTTGCTCCTCCCTAGTTCCGCAACTGGCCTGCCTTATCAGGAACTGAAACTAGACTGTTGTCCTTTGCCTCCCTCCTTATGAACAGAATATTTCTGCACTTCCCCTTGACAGGTTTTTAGACATTTTAGCTAAATAATAAAAAATGGAAATATCACATTTACATAAGTATTCAGACCTTTGACAGCGATTACATCATTGAATCTTCTTGGGTATGATGCTACAACCTTGGCACATCTGTATTTGGAGAGTTTCTCCCATTATTCTCTTCAGATCCTCTCAAGCTCTGACAGGTTGGATGGGGAGCGCTGCTGCACAGCTATTTTCAGGTTTCTCCAGAGATGTTCGATTGGGTTCAAGTCCGGGCTCTGGCTGGACCACTCAAGCACATTCAGAGACTTGTACCGAAGACACTCCTGCTTTGTCTTGGCTGTGTGCTTAGGGTTGTTGTCCTGTTGGAAGGTGAATATTTGCCCCAGTCTGAGGTCCTGAGCGCTCAGGAGCAGGTTTTCATCAAGGATCTCTCTCTGTACTATGCTCAGTTCATCTTTGCCTTGATCCTGACTAGTCTATCAGTCCCTGACGCTGAAAAACATCCCGACAGCATGATGCTGCCACCACCATGTTTTACCATAGGGATGGTGCCAGGTTTCCTCCAGACGTGGTGCTTGGCATTCAGGCCAAAGAGTTCAATCTTGGTTTCATCCGACCAGAGAATCTTGTTTCTCATGGTCTGAGAGTGTTTAGGTGCCTTTTGGCAAACTCCAAGCGGGCAGTCATGTGCCTTTTACTGAAGAGTGGCTTCCATCTGGCCACTCTACCATAAAGGCCTGATTGCTGGAGTGCTGCAGAGATGTTTATCCTTCTGGAAGGTTCTTCCATCTCCAGAGGATCGCTAGAGCTCTGTGAGTGACCATCGTGGTCTTGGCCACATCCCTGACCAAGGCCCTTCTCCCCCGATTGGTCAGTTTGGCCGGGCGGCCAGCTCTAGGAAGCGTCTTGGTAGTTCCAAACTTCTTCCATTTAAGAATGATGGAGGCCACTGTGTTCTTGGGGACCTTCAATGCTGCAGACGTTTTTTGGTACCCTTCCCCAGATCTGTGCCATGTCACAATCCTGTCTCGGGGCTCTACAGACAACTCCTTCGACCTCATGGCTTGGTTTTTACTCTGACATGCACTGTCAACTGTGGGACCTTATATAAACAGGTGTGTGCCTTTCCAAATCATGTCCAATCAATAGAATTTACCACAGATTGACTCCAATCAAGTTGTAGAAACATCTCAAGGATGATTAATGGAAACAGGTTGCACCTGAGCTCAATTTCGAGTCTCATAGCAAAGGGTCTGAATACTGTAAATAGGGTAGTTCTGTTTTATTTGTAACATATTAGTAACATTTTCTAATAACCTGTTTTCACCTCGTCATTATGGGGTATTGTGTGTAGATTGCTGAGGATTATTATTTTTTTAATACATTTTAGAAAAAGGCTGCAACATAACAAAATGTGGAAAAAGTCAAGGGGGTCTGAATACTTTCCGAATGCACTTGTTAGCAGTTTTATGTTATTCTTCAATAACACAGACCCCAAAACAAATCAGGGGGAGAAAAATCTATTTATTCAAAAAAGAACCAATCATTGTTATGCTGGAAAGTAGATTGTAGATGTTTATTCTTCCCTGTCCTCAGTGTTTTCTCCACCGAACAAAGAGACAGGATGTAGTTTATACCCAAGCCTTGCCTATGGTTGACCAATAATAATTCCTTGCTATAAAATTGGAGACAGGATGTAGTTTATGTATTGTGTATTTAGAATATTATATCTAAAAATATTTAGCATTTTTCAAGGTGGTAGGGCATGTTGTATAAATCAAATTACACAAAAAATCTATTTTAATTCCAGGTTGTAAGGCAACAAAATAGGAAAAATGCCAAGGGGGTGAATACTTTCGCAAGCCACTGTAGCTATGAGTCCTGGATTGGAACCCCTACACAGATTCTTAACGGATGTTTATCTTAGAATATTCTTACACACTGTATATAGGCTACTGTATCAATCATTCATTTGTTCATGTCATCACACACCATGCAAGTCATTGAAATGCAATCAAGCATTTTTGGTTTTTAAATAACAAAGCAACCCTTGTATAATTAGAGTAAACAATAAATAAACAGTTCCATTTCGGAAATTTCATTCACGAATCAATGCAACTGTTTTTAGTCTTTGCTGTAATAAAGGCTTAACAATAAAACGTTTCAACAGACTCTCTGGTACGCTTATCATTTATTTAGTATTTAGTGCGCTTCAACCTGTCAGAAAAGCTCAGTGCATATGGTGGATTTGATTACCTGGATGTGCGTATATTCTTCAGCTTTTGTATTTGATTTGATTAAAACACACCATTCACCCTCTGAATGGCACACATACACAATCCATGTCTCAATTGTCTCAAGGCTTAAAAGTCTTTCATTAATCTGTCTCCTCCCCTTCATCGACACTGAAGTGGATTTAACAAGTGGCATCAATAAGGGATCATAGCTGTCACCTGGTCAGTCTATGTCATGGAAAGAGTTCATAATGTTTTGTACACTCAGTGCATATCACACCAATTGACTTTTTTTTATTCTGTTCACACAGGTGACATTGAGACATTCATTACATCCAGAGAGCAACAGCAGGAAGATCGCAGAGCTAAGAGGTCTCACCACTGCCCACATTGTGAGGAGATTTTCCCAATTCTATCAAAGCTAAAAATACACCTAAAAATACACACAGGAGAGAATCTGTATTCCTGCACTGACTGTGGGGGAGAGCTTCACACGATCACAGGATCTGACAGTTCATCAGAGAGTGCACACAGGAGAGAAGCCTTACTCCTGCTCTGATTGTGGGAAGAGTTTTCTCTCGACTGGACAGCTTAAAAATTCATGAACGTATACATACAGGAGAGAAGCCTTACTCCTGCCCTGACTGTGTAAAATGCTTCACAAGATCAGCTGAGTTAAAATTCATCAGAGAACACACACAGGAGAGAAGCCCTACTCCTGCTCTGACTGTGGGAAGGGTTTCTCTCTCGACTGGGCAACTTAAAAACACATGAAACGTATACACACAGGAGAGAAGCCTTACTCCTGCACTGACTGTGGGGCAAGTTTCTCTCGACTGGATACCTTTAAAAACCATGAACGTATACATACAGGAGAAAAGCCTTACTCCTGCTCTGACTGTGTAAAATGCTTCACAACATCATCTGACCTAAATGTTCATCAGAGAACACACACAGGCGAGAAGCCTTACTCCTGCTCTGACTGTGGAAAGATGTTCTCTCGACTGGGCCACTTTAAAAAACATGAACGTATACACACAGGAGAGAAGCCTTACTCCTGCTCTGAATGTGGGGCAAGTTTCTCTCAACTGGGCACCTTAAAACAACATGAACCTATACATACAGGACAAAAGCCTTACTCCTGCTCTGACTGTGTAAAATGCTTCACAAGATTAGCTGAGTTAAAAATTCATCAGAGAACACACACACAGGAGAGAAGCCTTACTCCTGCTCTGATTGTGGGAAGAGTTTCTCTCTCGACTGGGCAACTTAAAAACACATGAACGTATACACACAGGAGAGAAGCCTTACTCCTGCTCTGAATGTGGGACAAGTTTCTCTCAACTCAGCACCTTAAAACAACATGAACGTATACACACAGGAGAGAAGCCTTACTGCTGCTCTGAATGTGGGACAAGTTTTCTCTCTCAACTCGGCTCCTTAAAACAACATGAACGTATACACACAGGAGAGAAGCCTTACTTTTGCTCTTAATGCGGCAAGAGATTCTCCTGATTGGGCAACGTAAAAACACACCAATGGTTACACACTGGAGAGAAGACTTATCACTGCGCTGACTGTGAGACGAGATTCTACAGATTGGGCAATTTAAAAAGAAACCAACGTATACATAAGAAGTGGTAGTGGATTGGATCAAATGAAGAAAGCGTAGAACACTATTGTAATCCTATTGTTTCTCACTGTGAGAGAACTGTGCAGAGAAAAGAGCGCATTATAGAATGTTAGCATCTCTTTACTTTACTGATCAGTGTTCACCTTGTCAGTTTTGGTGTGTTTTGTTTGTTTCTACTGTAATGATATTGAGATGACCTTGGATTTGCCCTTAGGGTTGAATATCCTCTGTGAGGCGTCTCACAATGGAGTCTGATGGTTGACTGGGTGGTACTGCTTCCCTCTGCAGTTTTCTGTGGGAATGAGCTAGTAGACACAACATACACTGAGTGTACAAAACATTAAGGACACCTGCTCTTTCCATGACATAGACTGACTAGGTGAACCCAGGTGAAAGCTATGATCCTTAATGATGTAGTTGTGGTGTATTTATTATGGATCCCCATTAGCTTTCAGCAGAAAACAAGAAACTGCAGTTGCAGTGGGCTAAGGAATGAAAACACTGGACACTGGAGAATTTGAAAAACATTGCCTGGTCTGATGAATCCCGGTTCCTGCTGTTTCACACTGATGGGAGGACTAAGGGTATGGAGAAAACCATGAGTACATGCATCCATGCTGTGTGTCAGCATTGCAGGCTGGTGGTGGTGGTGTGGGGTGTGTTTTCATGGCACACATTGGGCCCTTGATAAAAGTAGAGCAACATTTGAATGCCACAGGATATCTAAACATCATTACCAATCAGGTGCATCCCTTCATGGCAGCAGTGTATCCATCTGCAAACATATTTTTTTCAGCAGGATTATGCCCCATGCAACAAGCCTTGTCCAGGAATGGTTCCAAGAACATGACAGTGAATTCCGCTAACTGCAGTGGCCTGCCGAGTCACCAGATCTCAATCCAATTGTGCATCTGTGGGAGGAGATGGAATGAGCTATTTGGGGTAGAGATCCACTCCCAGCCAACTTGACAGAACTGTGGGAAGCATTGCAGTCAACATGGACCAGCATCCCTGTGGAATGCTCTCAACGCCTTGGACAGTCCATGCCCCGACGAATTGAGACTGTTCTGAGGACAATGGGGTGTGCAACTCAAAATTAGGCAGGTGTTCCTAATGTTTTGCACACTCAGTGTACATCAGATAAAGATGGTGTGATGATCAGTTTGGGTGGATTATTTTATATTACTAAACAACTTTTGTTTAATGATAAACAGGCTATGAATTGACTACTTGTGTTTTATAAATTGTCTTTTAAAACTAGATTCATTATTTTATTAATTGATTATGAATGTATTTGAATAACTGTATTGAAGTTAATTGATCTGGCGTGTTGGGCCAGTATCTGAAAGGTCGCTGGTTTGAATCCCGAGCCAACTAGGTGAAAAATCTGTTGTTGTGCCCTTGATTAAGGCAATTAACCTCTATTGGTCCTATAAGTCGCTCTGGATAAGAGCATCTGCTAAATGATGAAAAATAATGTTTGTACATTAATTTATGCTGGGCAACCTCTTCTTCTCTTGTGTATAATTAAATGAAACAAACTGTTTTAAGTGAAATAGTTAGTGTCTATTTCAATCTTCTACCAACCATCCCTATGCCTGGTGTAGGCCTAGAACCATAGAGAGAAGATATGGCCAGATCTGTCATAACAGCCTGGAAGTAAAGCTGCACTGGGAGACACATTTGAAATGGAATACATTGAAAACATGCAGCAGGGTGGGAAAAAATCACAGGAAAACACGATTTAAATGTATTGTCGGAAGGGCTGTGGTCACCATTCATGTAATACATTAAATATATACATCAGACGGTATTGGGGAGCTATTTCATAGGGTTTTCACAGGTACATTATTTTCCCATTTCAATCTTATACCAACCGGATTGAATTTACAATATAGGGGGGTTTGTAACTAGGTTTACTTTTGAAACTTAAGTATATTTAAAACCAAATACTTTTAGACTTTTACTCAAGTACTATTTTACTGGGTGACTTTCACTTTTACTTGAGTCATTTTCTATTAAGGGATCTTTACTTTTACTCAAGTATGACAATTGGGTACTTTTTCCATCACTGCCTACCTGTTCTATTAAAATATATTCATCCTATTTCTCCAATGCCAAACCAGTGTGTCTTGTTTGCATCGAAACTGTGGCTGTGTATGAATCTAAGCATGGTACTTTTCAGAAGTAGATTTTCCACCCAAGACTTGAGGCCGAAGTTCGACACAGAAAGGAAGGTAGGCCTAAGGAGTGAACACCCTGTGTGTTCTACAGTGGAGATTTTAGCATGTACATATTTTATTATTATTATTATTTAACCTTTATTCAACTAGGCAGACTAGCTAAAATTCTGTTACAAATGGTTTTAGTAGTCCGACAATGTCACTAATCTGGATTTAGACTGTCTGCTACTTCAGGTCTAAATAGGGGTATAATCTATACCTTGTGACAATGTAGGACTACTGAAACCATTGTAAGACATACTTTTTGTTAGCCTTTAAGGCGTCAGCATGCTTCCCAGCCGAAACAGTTCGGAAGAGTTTGTGCATATATTATGACAACTTTTTGTTTTCGTTTTGGACTTACGGTAAGGGTTTTTTCAGCTGTTCTGGCACACAACATTTTTTCCTCGAGTCAAGCCGAAGTCTGTAGCCGAAGGGGAAGGGGGTTATTGGTCAACAGTAGGTATTCTTCAATAAAGTATTTGTCCTTAAATGAGAGACGAGTCGTTTTCATGCAGATTTTTTCATTGAGCAACAAACATCTTAGTTAAATGTAAAATTGCACCACTAAGATCTCCTCGGCAAAAACATCAACATTAATGACAGATTTCTTGAGTTTTCTGACTATTTTGAGGAAGTGGTTAAAGACCCTTTTCCAGTACATGACACACTGACGTCACAAACAGACCGTGACTATAGGACCTAGGCCTTCAGAGGGACCAAAAATCTAACAATAAGTTGAATAAAAAAAAAAACATGAAAAGAACAGAAAACATAGCATCACTTAATACGCCAGACATTATATATTCTGTAGTCGGCCCATTCTAGTTCTAGTGAAGGAGGAGCAATGCTTTTTGATGACATTATGAATGAATCAAACAGGCCGCGCTTCGGGCTGCCGCGCACACAGACAGAACCCGCATGGGACACAACATGACACATAGAATTTTGAAGATGGCGCCGACAGATATGGCAGCTCTGCTTCTAGCTCCTAAGCAACTTTGCAGTATTTCTTACATTATTTGGCCAGTATTTTTTTTGTGTTATTACATTACAGCCGGAAATAACTTTTGGATATCAGAGCGGCAGTAACTCACCTGCCATCACTAGCCGGCTTCCACCCGGTTACGCAACCCTGCAGCTTAGAGGCTACTGCCCTACATATATAGACTTGGAATCAATGGCCACTTTAATAATGAAACACTAGTCACTTTAATAATGTTTACATATTTTTGCTTTACTCATCTCATATGTATATACTGTATTCTATTCTACTGTATTTTATTTTATGCCACTCCGACGTTGCTCATCCTAATATTTATATATTTCTTCAATCCATTCTTTTACTTTTAGATTTGAGTGTATTGTGTGTATTGTTGTGAATTGTTAGATACTACTGCATTGTTGGAGCTAGAAACACAAGCATTTCGCTACACCCGCAATAGCATCTGCTAAATATGTATATGTGACCAATACAATTTGATTTGACTTGAACATAATGCACTGTTTGCACAGCTTATGGTAGCCAGCACCACTATCACACTATCACCAATAGAGACAACAACAGTGTCACATCAGATGTGAAAGGCTTGTGGTGCTGAAAGGACAGCAACCGTAATACCTGTGCACTCCATGGCGCTGAAGGAGAGCCAGTTTTGGTCAAACACAGAGACAGGGCTGATAGCCAGGAGACAGCAGTCTCACACAGCATCAAATAATGTTACGAGAATAAGCAGCCCATTCACTCCAGTAGGCCCCATGAAGTCAGAACAATACAATAGCACAACCATTTCATTTCCAAAATGAAATTAACAAACCAGCTATTACTTCCCATTGCAAATATATTTTATCACGTTCATCACACTAACTGGTGATACAAAGTTTAAATGCAACAATGTTTTCAGTCATTGTAAGTGAGGACCTGGTGGACCTATTGGGAAACCACACAATCATGTGGCCTTTTTTGGGGCTTGGGCTCATTAAATGTTGTTAATGTAGGGCTCATAAAATGCATTTAATATATGTCTGATCAGGCTCAGGTAGCATCAGGTTTGTATTTTCATGCTGATCAAAGCTCTAATCAAATCCAGACATTTATAAGTTTTATAATGCTTTTGAATGACACTTCCGGTTTTGGCGGAAAATACCGGGTTACCCGGAGAAGAGAGTGATTTATTCTCGGGATGGAACATTTGTAAAACACCGGGGAAATATTAAACCCTATTGGCATACCAGTTGATTCACAAGACACCAACTAAGTAACTTACATATACGGTATTATTAATAAAGACAGGCTATTTTTATTGTTCATATTATTTGCGTTGATGATGTATTGAAGTCAAGTGGTTCAACATTCAAATGTAGTTGGATGGACCACACAGGACTGCTTGGAAAACGCGACGGTCGGTGGAACACTTGCGCCACCAAGTGGACAATTGCTTCAGTTCCCTTGTGGCATCAACGCTACCAGAGATATGTGATATAAGATCAAATGTTATGTCAATATTATTATCTCTAAATTGATTCCCCCACCCGTATTTCATATATTATTATTCCGATTTAGCTGTTAATCTGGATTTAATTTATATAAACACTTTCTGTCATTTCCGATTGGAGGTCAGATGACCACGTGACTTCCGATCCTACCAATTTGTTACTTTGTAACAGTCAAAAGTGGTTATTCCCAACGTTGATCATCAACTCCCATCTATGGACACGATTTTCTTTAAATCATTATCTTTGATATTTGGCGGTTTCTCGGCCTTTTTGGCTCAAGATCAAGATTCAAGTTGCAGTACCAAGGAGATCCTGAAGGTGGAGCGATGTCGTCATCGTCCACGTCACCAGTCGGCAGCCGCCGGACTGGCTAGAACACGCTGCGTTTTCAATGGACTGGAAAAATGAAAAAGTTGATGGAAAGAGTTAATTTTGGAAAAGGACGTTCTTTTTGGACCTCTACGCCTGACAGCAGACGGATGTGCACTGTCTGCAACAAAACACACCGGAGAAGTTTTATGATGTGTCGTTCTACACCATCACCAGGAACATGTAGAGGAGGTGAGATAGGGCTTCCTGAGCGAACTCGACAGCGCACCCAGCCCTCAGTAGCTTTCAAGTTGAGTCCCTGTGCAGCGCACAATCTGAGGGTGCTAACGGTGGACATGATCAACCCCTGGGTCACTGCAATGAAACTGAAACGTGCTAAGTTCTGCTCCCGTTAGTGACCCATATTCCAGAGTCAGAGACTTAAGGACTGTAAAGTCAAGAGGCATTTTTTTGGTGCTGCTAAAGGAATCAGCCGGGCCATGTGACCATATCACTAGCCAGGAAATTATTCCTTTTATCACATTTAAGGACGCCAAGCTGGATTGGTCACAAGTGGAATGGGAAGAGGCAGTTTCGCTGTGTGCTGACCGAAAGGTGAGAAACTGGTCGGGAGGAATGCCGCAAATGATGCACTCCTTGGCGCTGCAAGGATGAGCTCCAAGGATGGTTTTTCCCATCAGGGCCACGGCGTCTTTTCTATCGGTATGCCGACAGGCAGTTTTCAGGCAGATCAGGTTAAGAGTTAGGCCTACGCCTATTCTCGGAGCTCGTGAAGGCAGGAAGTGCAGCAACTGGTAGAGTCGGGCACCAAGCCTTTGTGATGCGCCTTCAACCTTAGAGGCGGTTTTTTTTTTGGAGACCCCCCTAGAAGCAAAGTGGAAAGACTACGGGAGGCCCCTCGGCCATTTATTACCCCATGAGGGATTGCACCCGTGCTTAAGGCCATGCCAGTGCTTCTGATTTAACTGGACCTCAGAGTACCCAAGTCAGACTAAGTGCCGCATGGACGGTGCTAAAGTAAGTGGCCCTTTGGTTATTTAAATAGTTAGAAATTTGTTTAACAGTGTGATGGATAATGAGAGGCAAAGGCCAGGACCCATCAACAGCGGGAAGAGGAGCACAGGCCTTTCCCTGTTAGGCGCGCTTCTAAACAGATCAGCACTTGCCCCACCAATGTTTTTTGACCCACAACTCCTGCTAGTAAAGGGTTGAGGAATCAGTATAATTTACGAGTGGATAGTTTGATAGGCAGAGCTGGTCCGTTATTTGAACAAGGCTATAAACGAGATGCTGACTTGGTCCCCACCCGAGAAACGCACCTTCTATAAATTATTAGTCCATTTTACTGGTGGTATATGTTTAATTTATAGCTCAGCTCGACGTTTTGTGTATTTTTCTCCCAAGGATTTTGAACTGTGCAAGAGGCGACTAGTTACTTTTTTCTTCCCGACGAATTAGGCTACTGGCCATGGGAGAAAGGTTGATAGAGAAAGTTTCCAAGGAAAGATGCAAGATTTAGTTTCGATCTTAATCTGAAGCCTTAGCAAAGCGGACAGAGGCTGAAAACACAGTGTAAACTCTCAAAGACTTCGAAATTGTCTATTATCGGCACGATGAAGTTTGAATAGCAAGTACCGGTTTCTGGCTTCTGCGGCGCTTTGACTTCTGATTTAAGAGCAAGCTGCTGATGCTAGCAGTCTCGTGGGCACTGTCTGCAATGGAATGCGTTTTTGGATCTATGTTCGGAGGACAGCTTAGACGACTGTCGATGGATGGCTGGGCCAGGTCAGCACCATCCGCGAGAAAGAGGCGATTGCCACAGTTCTGAGTTAAGGCTGCAGAGTAGTGCTTTCTAAAAACTAGACCTTAACAGCAGGCTGGCAGCTCAGACTGAGCACTGTCTGCACTGCCAAAGGCACTAGTGGGTTTGAACGTCCAGCTCGGTGGTGTCGGAAGAACACAATCTAGAGGAAGAGATCCGAGGTGAGAGGTATGTTATAGAATGCTCCCCCTAAGGTGAGGGCCCACGTAGAATCCCTTTTGAGTCATGGATGGGAACAAGTCTGAGGGGTGCTGCAAAAGGTGCCATGCTCAACCACACGGAGCGACAGAGAAAGATAGGCTCTGAGTCTGAGGGGCCACCTCCCAAATAATCAAGCGTCCATGTCTTGGTTGCGGAGACAGGGTTACCCTAAGGTATGCTATGGCTAGGACCATCTCGACAGGGACTGCAGTGCAAGATGTTGTTGGTGCTGGCTTAAGACCGTTTGTTTGTGCCAGGAAGTGCAGCTGACGTTTGCGGGAGTGCACCGGTCGCTGATGCCTAAGAGATGGGGGACGAAGGTGCAGATGGTCAGGTGGTGGGCCGCGAAACTTTTTAGCAGGGACTAAAGGAGGGATTTGCACAAGAATGCTGGCCTGCTACCAGCGCCTGCAGGAAGCTGGGGGGGAGTGCAGCTCCAGAAAGGAGCCAACCTGTGCCTAAAGCGTCATCTGCCCCCCAGAAGGCTCAGAGGACCCGCCTCCTCCTTCGCCAGACTGATTGCGGGTGGAATGTGGGCCCAAAGATCGAGCGGTTGAGCGGAAAATTTATAGAGCCCTACGCGCAAGGGCATTGGGTAGTGAAACGGTACTTAGGATTGAGAGAGGGAAGGAAGATGACCTGAAGAAGTCGAGAGAATGGAAAATGATAAGGAAAGGAGTGGGGGGAGTGAGGCGCCATTTCATCACCTCAATGAGGAGAGCGCGAGCGGGGGTACCAGGAGCCGGAGCTCAAGCAAATGGATGGAGGCTACAGGAGAGCCCCCCACCGCGCGCCCCTCCTTGCCCCGGAGAGCCTGGACTCACCGGTGGGGAGAGAGGAGGAAAGTGGGCTCTAAATAGAGGAAGCAGATGAAGGCCCCTGTTTCCCCGCACTCATCCGCATGGAGGCGACGGAGGAGTCCCGCCCTGGGGGGGAATCCGCATTCAGTTGTTTTGCAAGCGCGGGTGGCAGTCTGAGGAGGAAAAGCGCATGGGAAACCCACCAAAAGGGCAGCCGCAGAGGAGACTCTGCTTTCCCCGCTGTCAGGCGCGAGCTCTTACGCACAGCAAGCGGTCAATAGCACCCAGTCGGTGTTTCCAGCACCCACACTGCTGAGGATGAAATGGTTTTTCCCGCTACCCTAATCTTTGGACAGTCCTCCAAGCTGGGAACCACCGTGTTCACAGACAGGCCTTCTAACGAGGAACTGTACTTAAGTAAGTGAGGTCTGAAATTCATGTCATTTTTAGAGAGTTGTCTGCTTTCCTTGTTGTCTTCCTTCCTTTCCTTCCCCATGTCGTCCCTTTCTTATAACATAGCTAGCATAAACGCCTAGAGGGCTTAGGAAACCCCGTTAAAAGGGCGACTGTTTTTTCCCACAACCATTTGTCCTCCATTTGCTTGCTCTGTGTGTTTTTTACAAGAAGTACATTTAAAAGATCAAAAATGATGGGAGAGATTTACGAGGGAATGGGTTCAGGGAGAGGCAAGGTGGAGTGTCGGTGGGGGTGCATTCAGTACAGGGGTTGGTGTTCTATGTGGAAATAGGGATTTAAAAATAGTTGGGAAGTTTTTTTCGGCAGTACACGGGAGGGTTTTAATAGTAGATCTTGATTGGAGGGGCAAATGTCTTCGTTAATTAATGTATAATGCACCATCGACACCCAAGGAAAAGGAGGGAAATGCTGACAACCTATTGACGCTATTTTTATGACAAACAGACAGGTTATTATGGGGGGAGATTTTAATGTATTCATTATGACCGGGCATAATCTGGGCAGGGGCATCTTGTAAAAAACCTAATAGAGAAATATAATAATTGGTTGATACTCTTATAGAGTGGCGCATGCAAACTGATCCCTCGGGTTTCACCTGGTGAAACAGCAGGGGGGCGCGCTGTGGAGCCGCATAGATTATGTGTTTGTTCCGCGTGGACTCGGGTGTGCTCCTCTGCACGCGTCACTCCGGTTTTTTATTCTGAACACAGGTTGCCTGTCTGTGACAGTAGAATTAAAAACAATTGAATTTGGAAAAGGATATTGGAAAATTAATAATGGTATTTTACATGACAAAACATTTGAGTTACTAGATTTAGGTATTTTTCCAGGGCTGTGTAACCATGAAATCCTCATATTTTCTACTGTCATAGACTGGTGGGAGAGCACAAAATTACGAATCAAGATTTTTTATTCAGAATTATTGCAAAGATAAAAGCACGTAATAAATACAAAGATTTTTATAAGTTGCAGAACGAACTAGAAGTATCTGCAATCCAAGGTAATTTGAATGGTGGTGGTTTAGATAAAAGAGACACATTGTGACACCTGCAGAAAAGAAAGCAATAGGCCTTTTTTGAAAAGAAAGCTCCGGAGATTTCATGTTTAAAAGTCATCAGCAAGATAAATGGGATATAATGAGAAATGTGGATTTGCTCTCCATATTTTTTCAAACCTAATTAAGTAAAAGGAAAAGAGGAGGACCATTTCGGGCTTTATTGAATCATCGACGGGAGACAGGTTGAGGATGGAAATGGCATGCTTGTATCGCTACCCAGCGCGACTTTTCTCAGCTATTTCCAAAAGCAAAGCCAATTAATTATGAGAAAGGGGACTACTTTTTTAAATGTGTGGATGTGCAGATACCTTAGAGATTAGAGACCAATTAGAAGGGGAATCGAATTTTAGATGAAAAATATTCTGCACTGAATGAGCAAATAAATGATAACAAAAGATCAGTGATTGGATTGGTCTCTCTAATAGTAGTTTATTAGTTTTTTGGGATTTATTGGATGTTATCTTTGTGATTAAGTTATTCCGAGTTTATTTTCACGTTTGGTTAGTAATATGGGATGTTCATGGTGTGAAATGGAAGGCCGCATGGAAGTTGGGTTATGTGATCTTTGGTTTACTCGGGGTGTGAAGAACACTAGACAGTGTATTGGAAGACCTTTGTGCATAAGTGTGTTTCCAGGGTTTGTTATAAATCAGAAACCCAAAACAGATATCTACTATATGATGGAGTCATACTTAGCAGCCATAGGATTGTGCTGGTGTCCTACATCAAACACTGTGGAATTGTTGGTAAAATAAGTTTCATTTTGGCCCTTGTAATTGCATAGAGACGTAAATGTGTCTCGGCAGAACAAAGACAACTGGCCATTTTTTGATACCCTACCGGATTGCGTTTGACTGATGGTAATAACCACAAGAGGGAGGGGCAGTGGATGGGGAGTGGAGAGGTTTAGATAGAATGACTTACCGATGAATTCCATGGGTTTTTAATTTTTCTAAAGTCATAGGTGTAGGTTGCACACAGCTCTAAGAGCAAACAAATGAAAGTATAATCAAAGAGATGCTTTTTTAATTGAATTATTTTATTGGTAATTTTGTGGTAAGTGCTTGTGTTATCGTCATTTTTTTTTTTTACAAAGTTCTTATTTTTTTGTTTGAAAAAAACGCACTAGAAGATCTTGCATGTTTATGGTAAAGGGCGAACCAGAAGCTTGTGTATTTCAAAGGCACGGTTTTTTTTTTTTTTGAGATTTGGGAAGAACACATGATGTTCGTGGTTGTCACCTTATGGGGACCGTCTGCTCCAGGAGAGAGTGCGAGTGGGAACGCTTCTTTAGCAAGAGAGAGCAGCCAGCATGCCCTAGGGACACAAGTACAATTTTCAATAGTGGCCTTTATAAGACAAGTTGCCCCGTGTCTACAAAAAGAACAAGCGTGAGGACATAACTAATTGTTTCGTCTTACGCCTGGCCTTTTTTGTTGTTTTTAGAAACAAATTCGAGTCAACGGGGAAAACGTGGTGTGCCTCCGGGTTTATTTAGTTCGGTGAGCTAATGTAGAAATTTTGACTTTGGGGGCCGGTTTCGTGTAGGAATGGAGATGGCTGCTTCATTTGATGTCCACGCTACCAGGGCAAAAAGCGAACCAGTATTCAGTCAGCTCCAACGAGCTATCATTAGCAGGTAAAAGCAACAAACTTTGCAGCTGGGATTACATGAGAAGGGAAAGATACACTTTTTTAAACTGCTTGTAGGTGGTGCCACTCGATTGGCAAGATGTGGTTTATGATGGCATTGTTGAGTCGAACCATTAGAAGGGGAACTGAATTGCATTTGGATTTGTGACATGGCGGTATATGTTCTGGAGAAGCAAAGTTTACTGTGGAATTTAAGCATATACCCATGTTGCGATAGTGGCTCCCAGAGAGAGAAGGCTGTAAGCCATTTGTCTCTTTATGGGAGTTTTGCTTACTGTAACATTATTTCTCATTTGGGATGTAATTGGAATGTTCTATTTTTTGGAGAGATAGTATTTAAGAGATTTTTAGGTTTCGGAATTATTGTGATTTGTGTCATATCCTTTGTGAGTCAGCAATATTATTGCGAGTTGGTACTCAAATGGTTCATGTGCAAAAAGAGGGGGGTAATCCGCCTACTTGAAAAGGTGAGACCCCAAGACACTAGCAAATTGGAGACCTTAACAATGTTGGCTGTGTGTAGACTATAAAGTATTAAGTTAAAGCCATAAAACTATCGTCTGTTCTTCTGCCATGGCATATGTTGTTGGTTTAGACCAAAACATGTGGTGTGGTAGGGAGAAAGTTTAACCTGGAAACTTGCAATTGCACAGAGACGTTCAAGCATATTTTAGAGGAAAGGCACCTGCCAGCTATTACTGTAAAATTTGGACCAGGAAAAAGCCTTTGACATGGTAAACCATGAGTTTTTGTTTAGAGTTCTGAAAAAAATTTTGTGGTGTGGTGTTTGGAAATAATTTTATGAGAAATGGGTAAAAAATGCTTTATAGTAATGTGGGAAGCAGAGTAAATATTAATGGGAATATTGGAAATGTAATCAAGCAATTACGAGGTGTCAGACAGGGGGGACCCTCTTTCTGCGCTATTGTATGTTTTATATATTGAACCTTTAGCATGTGCAATTAGGACAAATTACAACATCAAAGGCATTATATTACCTGGAGGGGATATTCTAAAAATTTCACAATACGCAGACGACACCATTTTATATTTACAAGACGACCTGAGCTTGAAAGAGGTTATCAAAGTCATTGATGAGTTCTCTGTTGCCTCCGGGTCTAGGATTAACAAGAATAAAACAGAAATAAAATATATGGGACAGTGGAAATGGAGATCCGATCAGTTATGTGGTTTGACTGTGTGCACAGGACCAATGGTAGTGCTCGGGATATCTTTCGGAAAATCAAATTAAAGATGACATGGTTAATTGGAAAGAAAAACTACTTTCGCTTAATAAAAAAGATTGGGACTGTGGAAAGTGAGGCGACTATCTTTTAGTGGCAAGGTGTTAGTGCTGAAGGCGGACATTCTGCCTTCATTACTCCACCTTGCATATGTGTTTCCCATGCCGGTGTCTCTAAGGAAAATGTTCATACGTGTACTGTTTAATTTCTTTTGGGGGGGATATGAGTACATCCGAAGAGATCGGATGTACCAGCCTATAGAGGCTGGTGGAAGGGATTTCCCTCATATTCCTCTCAAACTAGATGCGTTGTTCTACTCAAACGTTTGTTGTCTTTTTGTCGTCTTCGTACACAAATGTAATATATTAATCAAATTCTGGTTGTCCATGCCGTTAAGGTTTATGGTGGAGTGGGATAACAGTAAGCCAAAAGCTGAAAATTATCCCAGTACATTTTAAGAAAATAGTTTTTTATGAATGGGCAAGGAAAAAAACCCAGTCTGCAAAGTAAAAGAAAATGTAATCAACCACAGACTGCTATATGTGAAATTAATAGAAAATTTGTTGTCCTAGAGACGATTACCTATATCACCTTCCACCTGGCTACGGGCACAATTAAAAGGTTTTAGACAACAGACTGAAGATTTTAATTGGCTTGTTTTACACAGACGTTCTTCCCGGTCGTTCAAACATTATACGATCATAATTTGACCTGAATAAATTTTGTCCCAGGGACAACTGTTTCGCAATTGAAACAATTCCCCATGTTTTATGGGAATGCTCTTTTGCCCAAAATAGTTTGGAAGAAAAATAAAATAGATTTTAATATTTTTTTTAAAAAACATAGATATGAAGGGGGTAGCCAAATTTGAACTAAAAAATGTGGAAAAAGGTGCAATTATTAGAATTAGTGACTCTGGTGTCCCTTATTCAAGACCAAACTTTGGGAGGCCAGATGTGGGCGGTCAATTGGGACACCCTCAAGTGGTCACCGACGGGATTGGTTAAATTATAAAACACAAGAAATTTGGAAAAAAATACAATTCGAAATAGATAAAAGTGGGGGCATCACATCTGTTAAACATAGATGGAAAGGGATATACCCTTCTTTTGTAAACGCTTTTTTATAGCCTATATATAGGCCTATGTATAAACTGTATTCTGTCATGTAAATTGAAATGTAGGCTAAGCCTTTGTAAATATTTGATATACACTGAGGTTATTCAGAGTTCCCTTTGGTATATGTGTATGTTTTTATTTTCTATAATAGTTTTTATTCCTTTGAAAGATCAGCTTTGGGAGATTGTTAGAGGGCAATTGTTTACATGCTTCTCTTGAATGTAGGCCTTTTAGCTGGTCAGGTCCTCAGAACAGCACTTTTTTTTAGGAGTTTTGTATTTTATACGGTGTTAAGGTACTGTTTTGTAAATCCATGTTATGTACAACGTTATGCACTGAATTTGTACTTGTACTTGAATGTGAAATGAAAATAAAAAATTATTTCCCAAAAAAAAAAAAAAAAAAAATCTGTTTTATCAGTTTAATATCTGATACGTCCCCTATCTGGGGAACCATATATTAAATAGATTTTGGAACAGGGAGATGGAATAGGGGCTTGCTCCGTCCCATACGCATCGACCTGTATTGCAGTATAGGATTTTTGTAAAGACAGGGACAACAGAAAATGCTTCCATTAGCCAATCACGATGTATTTTATCCCATCCTTCTTACGCTCCTACTCTGTTAAGCATTTACCTGCATAGTCACTTTACTCTACCCCACACGGTGCATAATACCTAATGGTAAAGATAAAGCAGGTAAAGGACAACAGAAATGGACGGTTTTATCCCATCCTTTTTACGCTGCTACAGTGTATTTATGCATAGCACTTTAACCTACCCACATGTACATACTACCTCAACTAGCCGGATTGCCCCGCACATTGCCATGCAACGGTACCCCCCTGTATATATAGCTCCCTACTGTCACTATATTTACTGTATATATAGCCTCCCTACTGTCACTTTATTTAACTTCTGCTCTTTTTTTCTCAACACTTTTTGTTGTTGTTTTATTCTTACTTTTTTGTTTAAAATAAATGCACTGTTGGTTAAGGGCTGTAAGTAAGCATTTCACTGTAATGTCTGCACCTGTTGTATTCGGCGCATGTGACCAATAAAATTTGATTTGATTTGATTTGATATTTTCACGTTTGACCATCTTCATCTCAATGTCAATGATGGCTAGAAAGTGATGGTGAAGTCAGTCACTGCTATATTGACTATGATAGCTGATGTGAATGGTGCGTTAATCATCTAATCAAATCAATGTTTATTCGTCACATGCACAGGATACAGGGTGTAAATGGTACAGTGATAATGCTTTAAATATAATGCTTTAAAAAAATCTTGGCATAGATTGGGAGTTGATCAACGTTGGGAATAACCACTTTTGACTGTTACAAAGTAACAAATTGGTAGGTTCGGAAGTCACGTGGTCATCTGACCTCCAATCGGAAATGACAGAAAGCGTTTATAAATTACATCCAGATTAACAGCTAAATCGGAATAATAATATATAAAATACGGGTGGGGGAATCAATTTGGAGATAATAATATTGACATAACATTTGATCTTATATCAAATATCTCTGGTAGCGTTGATGCCACAAGGGAACTGAGCAATTGTCCACTTGGTGGCGCAAAGTGTTCCACTGACCGTCGCATTTGAATGTTGAACCACTTGACTTCAATACATCATCAACGCAAAATAATATGAACAATAAAAATAGCCTGTTTTTATTTTACATGTCTGTAGAGCCTTGTACGATAAGACCACGGTGAAGAGGCCTTCATAAAGTTGCCGTCCTAAATTACTAGAGGCCAAACTTCAAAGATGTCCATGGCACTGGACTGCAGTAAGAGCTAGGCCTACAGTGCGGCCTACGGAGCGGTCCTGGTGTATGGTCCCTGGCTGCCTAAATGTTTCCTCCACATAATAAACTGTACAAACATGGCACTTTAGAGGGTTACTTTTACAATTAGCCTTACTCAGTCACTACAACAAACTTCCTATCATGGACATGAAATGCCATTAGGCCTAATGAAGATACCGTATATGTAAGTTACTTAGTTGGTGTCTTGTGAATCAACTGGTATGCGCATCAGGGTTGAATATTTCCTCGATATTATACAAATGTTCCATCCCGAGAATAAATCACTCTTCTCCCGGGTAACCCGGTATTTTCCGCCGCAAAAACCGAAAGTGTCATTCAAAAGCATTATAACGCTTATAAATGTCTGGATTTGATTAGAGCTTTGATCAGCATGAAAATACAAACCTGATGCTACCTGAGCCTGATCAGACATATATTAAATACATTTTATAATATATTTTACAAATCCAAATCCCAGATGAAGAATAATACACTATTTCAAAGCATAGTACATGTAATGTTAGCCAAGTACAATGTAATTACTAGTTGTTACACAGGATTTAGCTAGTTAAAATGAAGTGTATCTTTAGGAGTACTTGTAATTAATGTGTACAGTACATTACCCATCCTGACAACCTGGCCCTCAATTTAAAGGCTTGTGGAAGTGACATCCAAAGTGGGAGAATAAATACACTAGAACACCACAGAGTATCTGTATAAGAAAATCATTCAGAGCACACTGTGCTGCCAAATCACAGTGTAAGGTGCGACATTTTGCGGGTGTGGAGAGCTCGTTAGAGGATAGAGAAAGCTTGCATTGAAGAGCTGGGCATCGTGTTATGACCTGCATTATCTGAATTAGGCCCACAGAATTATACCTACGGAGGAGCGGCTTCTATGGAGGAACTTTGAATGTCTGTGAACTTCAGAGTTGGTTTAACGTTGGACCAGAGCAGATGTTAGCTAGCTAGCTAACAACCTTGTTTGTGCAGTGCAGTGTAGCACTAGAATTAAAAACAGGTCGTACCTTTTTGTCGTTAATAAATCCAATGTGAAAACGTGGTGACTATAGTATCCTTAACTAGCATGAAAAAAGTTATCCATTCTTCTCAAATTAAACATATCTCCCTAATTTCTGAATCATGCTTGTAACGTTGTCAGTAGGATACAGTAACCTATGCTTCAGAGGGGGAGGAGCAGGTAGTTTCCACACGCACACCCACTGGCAAAGATTTCCATTCCAGCTGGCAGGCAGAAAACTGGAATACGTTTCTACAGTGAGCTTTGTTGCGATTTTGTGGGACTGGAAAAAAATACCCGGAAAGTAAAATAAGGTTATTACCTGGATCCCATGCTTTTAAAATAACTGCTGTTCCTGAAAAGTATAGAACACTTTAGTTTCCGGTTCTTTTTTACGTTCTTTTTCAGTTCTGTTCCCTGAACCGGTTCCAACCCTAGAGAAATTATTTGGATGAAGGTCATGCTTAGGCTAATAAACTATAAAGGAAAATAAATTGCTACAGTTTACACTTTTTTAGTAATTTAATGAAATGTTGTAATCTGATCTCGGAATGCACGGACCATTAGTAGTGGGGGGACAGGAAGTTCCGGGCAGGCGGGCACCATTCTTCACAATAAAGA